>SEYY01018440.1:110000-112500 GCA_009176605.1 Armadillidium nasatum | reverse complement strand
ATATATATATATATATATATATTTTATATATATATTTATAAAAGCATTTTAAGCTTTGAGATCAATTACTTAATAATTAAAAGTATTTCTGACAGTCCCCGTTTATTAACACTTGTTCTTGACTAAGTCCGTATCGGGGCGTACGTAATTTGTACGTATTTGTACGTAATTTGTACGTATTTGTACGTACTTGTGCGCACTTGTACACATCTAAAAATAAAAGTCAATATAAAGAATTTTAAAATTTTAAGCTACAAACATATATATATATATATATATATATATATATATATATATATATATATATATATATATATATATATATATATATATATATATATATATATATATATATATATATATATATATATATATATATATATATATATATTATATATAATATACAAACTTACAAAGAAGAAATATAAACCAGAGTATAATGTTTTTACACCCATCTAACTAAATATCACATTACAGTATATTGAAGTCACAAATATGGGCACAGAAATGTGTACAATAAAATTAGATATACATACATACATGCATACATACACGTATTTACGTAGAACGGAGCACAGAAAGAGTTCACAGGATATTGTTGAGAAATAGCATCTGCATCGTAAAAACTTAACAGACAGAACAGAGCTCATTACTGGGATATGTAATGCCAGTATAATAAATATTAAACTGAAACTAATAATAATAATGATAATAATAATAATAATAATAATAATAATAATAATAATAATAATAATAATAATAATAAATAAACAATAATAATAATAATAATAATAATAATAATAATAATAATAATAATAATAATAATAATAATAATAATAATAATAATAATGATAAATAAAATAAATAATAATAATAATATTGTACTTCTCATTCAGCAGTGTCTGTCCTCCGCAATCTATTTAACTTTTAAATTTATTCCAATACCGTCAATGGATACTTTTAAATTACTCTGGTATAGGAAATCCCTCATTCTTGTTCTTTTAAAAACAGCCTCGCGTAACTCACTTTTTCTACTAATTTCTCATTTTAACTCTCTCTTCTATTTCAAAATCCCTCAATCATTTTAATTATATGTTCATTTTCAAAATTTAAACCTCGTATACTCCACCACACAAATAGTCTATTTTTTTTCTATCATTTTTTTCTCTTTTTTTTTGGGGTGGGGGGGGAGGGGGAATTTTTCGAAAAGTAAAAAAAAAAAAAAAAAAAAAAAATTTTTTTTTTAATAACTGATCGAACAATAAAGGGCATTAATAAAATGATAAAATAATATAGATTAAATAATATGCATGGATAATAAATAATGGTTTAGAATAGGCTAAATAGAATCTAATAAATAAATAAATAAATAAATAAATAAAGCAAAAATACAAATGAATAAATAATAAAAATAAAAAATAAATAAGATAAAGTAATAATAATAAATAAATAATAATAATAAATAATAATAATAATTTTTTGTATAAATTTGCATTTGCTACAATATATTCAAACCATCAAATTCAAAAGAATAACTTTCACAGTTAATAATTCATAACATGACATTTAAAAATTTAAATGCCCGGTAGCAGAGCTTTTTAATTTACTATAAAAAGAATAAAACAAAAAAAATATATGCCCAAACAATACGATTTAGAAACAAAAGAAACCAAAATTAGAATCATATAATATAATATATATATACTATATATTATAATAAATATGAATAATAAAAAATAAAAATATATAATAATATAAATATAAAATATAATATATATATATATATAAATATATATATATATAATTATTATATATATATATATATATATATATATATATATATATATATATATATATATATATATAATATATATATATATATTTAATTATTATTATTATAATAAAATTAAGAGATTTATTATGAAAAAAGCTTATACAGATTAATAAATGAATAAATGTTTCAATCGATTGAAGGAGATTGAAGGACTATTCAGGCTTGAAATTAATTACATTCTTTTATCCAAAAAGTTCACATGTACAACTGTCTTAAACCAAGAAAAACAAAAACTGCAGTACATTAGACTGACATATATATATATATATATAATATATATATATATATATATATATATATATATAATATATTATATATATATTATATATATATATATATATATATATATAATATGTTGTGTATTAGTAGCGGTTGCATAACATTTAATAATAGAAACATACAAAAATAATAAAAAAGATTTATATCATCGATAAGCCATAAAATGCGAACGCCTTTTAACATTAACAAAAACAAAGTGTTATAATAATAAATATATATATATATATATATATATATATATATATATATAATATATATATATATATATATATATATATAATATATAATAATATATAATAATAAATAAAAAATAATCATAATATAATAATAATAATAATAATAATAATAATAATAATAATAATAATAATAATAATAATAATAATAATA
>SEYY01018440.1:95000-97500 GCA_009176605.1 Armadillidium nasatum | reverse complement strand
TTATGGATATATATATATATATATATATATATATATATATATATATATATATATATATATATATATATATATATATATATATATATATATATATATATATATATATATATATATATATATATATATATATATATATATATATATATATATATATATATAATCCAATTTTTATTCCTAAAAAATTTTTCTACTTTTTGTATCTACAAATTACTCTTAACTTAATCTTTTCAATCCTATTTTTACTGATCTGGAGAGAGTTTACTGTGCAGTTGCCTCAATTTTAGCTATCTTAAAACTCAATTTTTATAAATCTGTCTCTCAAATATATCTCTTATCTTTCTACCTCATTCGATGGTTATAGAGTAACACCAGTGAATAAAATAAACACTCTTGGTGACAAGAAACATAAAATTGTCTCGGAAATCTCGTATCACAAGGATTGCTAAAACGACTTCAAGGAAACCGGGAAATCTTTTAAGTTTTATGTAATTTTTTCTTTCTTCTTAAGTTGTATTTTAAATTACACATCTGCCCTTGTAGAGTTTCTCTCGCTTTTTAAAAAGATCAAGTTTAAGACTCAAGAACATATAAACTGTTCTTCACTTGCGAACTCCTTGACTATTCTTGTAGCTAGAAGTTGGCGTTCTTTCTCTTATTGTTATTACGATGACAGATGTTTAGGAATCTGACTACTCTAATGTAATCTCTTTTAAGACAAATAATAATTTTAATAAATACTAAGAAAATGATAATGATATATAAATAATAATAATAATCAGTAATAAAAAATAATTAAAAAACTTATGCAAGTATAAATAATAAATAATAAAATTACAAAAATAATTTTATTATTATATTATTACTATCATCAATATTATTATCATCATCATTATTATCAATATTATTATTATTTTTATTATTATTATCAATATTATTATTATTATTATTATTATTATTATTATTATTAATATTATTATTATTTTTATTATTATTATAATATTATTATTATTATTATTATTATTATTATTATTATTATTATTATTATTATTATTATTATTATTATGTTTACGAATTCAGGATGCTTATTTATTGCTAAAAACTTTTCCTAATCCCTTTGAAGTATCAGTTTACTGCTATTTGGGTAACCAATATACCTGTATATATATATAATTAAATTTATTTTTTATATTATTATTATTATTATTACTAATTATTATTATTATTTTTTTTTTAATGTTTTTTACCAATTTTTATTACAATTAATTCTAACTATTATTATCATATAATTATTTATTTGTTTTGATTATTAATTATTTAATTTATTATTATCATTAGTTAATAATAACTATTATTATTATTAGTTATTTTTCATTTTTAAATAATATTTTATTTTATAAAAAATAAAAAAAAAAAAAAAAAATTATTTTTATATTATTTTAATATTTTTATTAATAATAGTAATAATAAAAATAATAAGAAATAATAATAATAATTATATATAATAATTAAAAGTAAATTATTATTATTATTATTATTATTATTATTATTATTATTATTATTATTATTATTTTTATTATTATTATTATTGCTACTATTAAATTATGCCTACACTAAATCCGGTGAAAGGTTTTTTTTTGTCTTATGAAAGTTTTTTTAAAATCCGACCTATCCTTCCTTATTCGACCTTTCAAAATTCTCTTCCTACTTCCATAGAAAAGCTCTCTCTCTCTCTCTCTCTCTCTCTCTCTCTCTCTCTCTCTCTCTCTCTCTCTCTCTCTCACACACACACACACACACACACACACTCGCACTCTCTCTCACACACACACACATTGTTTGCCTGTGTCTCTTTCTATATATATACACTGCAAAAATTGCCCTACTGATTAGTTGGGACAAGTGGCAAAACATGTTACAGTAAAATTTTCAATTGAGAAAAGACATGCTAAACATGAGAATGTTGCTTCACCTATTTATTTTCTAATAAGAAAATAACTAAAAAAATTTGTTGTGACATTTTTGCCATTTGTCCCAACGATTCGTTAGGACAAATCTTTGCAGTATATATATATATATATATATATATATATATATATATATATATATATATATATATATATATATATATATATATATATATATATATATATATATATATATATATATATATATGCGGTTCTATTGATTCTTTGTTTCGGTCTTAAATTACTAATGTCTTTACATGGAATATTTAAAATGCATTACAAGTCTTAAAACAAATTTGAGGAAAAGAATGCATAAGAGGTATGCTTCAGAATATTAAATTAACATGAATAATAATAATAATAATAATAATAATAATAATAATAATAATAATAATAATAACAACAATAACAATAATAATAATAATAATAATAATAATAATAATAAAAATAATAATAATAATAATAATAATAATAATAATAATAATAATAATAATTAACACCATCATGAATATTCTTATTCTCACAAACATTGCTTC
>SEYY01018440.1:67500-72500 GCA_009176605.1 Armadillidium nasatum | reverse complement strand
GGAATTTGGAATTTGGAATTATTATTTATTTATTTATTTTAATAGAAATGAATAATAAAAATAACTTTAATAATAATAATAATAAAAATAACAATAATATTAATAATAATAATAATAATAATAATAATAATAATAATAATAATAATAATAAAAATATTGTTATGATTTCTCCAGGTTCCTAACACCTTCATAGTTATTAAAATTTTCTGATGACATTTCTTGAATATAGTAATAATAATAATAATAATAATAATAATAATAATAATAATTTCCTTCCTTTTCCTTTCAACAAAGGCAAGTATGATCATGTTGTCAGTGCCAAGGGATATCCCGTCCCTAACATGATCATCATGATGTCAGTGCCAATTGATACCCAGTCAACATGATCATTAAGTAATTGCCAAGGGATATCCCCTCCAAACATGATTATTATAATGTCAGTGCCAAGGGATACCCCGTCCCTAACATGATTATCATGGTGCCAGTGCCAAGGGATACCTCCTCCCCAACATGATCATAATTTTTCCAGTGCCAAGGGATACCACCCCCAACATGATCTTCATGATGCTAATGCTAAGGGATGCCACTTCCCCAACATGATCATCATGATGCCAGTGCCAAGGGATACCACCCCAACATGATCTTCATGGTGCCAACGCTAAGGGATGCCACCTCCCCAACATGATCATCATGATGCCAGTGCCAAGGGATACCACCTCCCCAACATGATCACCATGATGCCAGTGCCAAGGGATACACCGTTCCTAACATAATCATCATGATGTCAGTGTCAAGGGATACCACTCCCAACATGATCAACATGATGTCAGTGCTAAGGGATACCTCCTCCCTTACATGATCATCTTGATCCCAGTGCCAAGGTATACCACCTCTCAACAAGATCATGATGCAAGTGCCAAGAGATACCACCTTTCCAACATAATTATCATGATGCCAGTGCCAAGGGATACCTCTCCCCAACATGATCATCATAATGCCAGTGCCAAGGGATACCTTCCCAACATGATCATCATGATGCCAGTGCCAAGGGATACCCCGTCCCTAACATGATCATTATGTCAGTGCCAAGGGATAACCCTCCCCAATATGATCATCTTGATGCCAGTGTCAAGGGATACCCCATCCCACCCATGGTATTCACCCATTCTCTCATTCCAGGAGTTGGAATTACTTTTGATGTTTTTGATACTTTTGATTTAAATGTTTCTTTTTCTTATGGATTATTTTAAAAGTTTTATTTATTTTTAGTATTATTTAAAAATATTTTTGATAATCATAAATTTTATTAGTAATTATTATTTATTATATAATTTTTCTTGTGCTTAAAACTTTAAAATTTGTTGTATATAATAATTCTTCAATGAAATTATATTTCAGAGTTGAAGGACATACTTATTATTATTTTTATTATTATTCTTATTATTACTATTATTATTAACATTATTTTTATTTTTATTATATTTCTATTATATTACTATTATTATTAACATTATTATTATTATTATTATTATTATTATTATTATTATTATTATTAGTTTATTGTAATTATTTTTATTATTATTATTATTATTATTATTATTATTATTATTATTATTATGATTCCCATTTATTCTAAGAAGCGTGTAAAAAGATAATTTGAATCAGTTTTAAACCTAAGTAAGGTTAGGAGTAGAATGAGTTTCAGGATCATCGACACCTATGACAGGGGGAGCAGGATGAAAACACGGCTCTTAAAAGGGAGTTTCGCTTGGCACTGGAGTTATATTGCCTGGCACTTTTGATACTGTAGATTTTTCTCCTTTGCAGTCCTGCAAAACGTGACGTCACCAGCTTCTCCACATGAGCTTACGTGAATATAACTCAGCAATTGCATGTAACTCAATAACTTGCGTGTTATATATTACTTAACCTAGTTTTAATTAGGTATTTCAATTATAATTATTTGTTCCTTGATATATATATATATATATATATATATATATATATATATATATATATATATATATATATATATATATATATATATATATATATATATATATATATATATATATATATATATATATATATATATATATATATATATATATATATATATATATATATATATATATATATATATATATATTATATATATATATATATATATATATATATATATATATATATATATATATATATATATATATATATATATATATATATATATATATATATATATATATATATATATATATATATATATATATATATATATATATATATATTATATATATATATATATATATATATATATATATATATATATATATATATATATATATATATATATATATATATATATATATATATATATATATATATATATATATATATATATATATATATATATAGTCTCTGTCGTGACGAAACTGAAGATTTTTTGACCTTCTTTAATGAATGACTTGGACGTTTAAAAATAATAACAGAAAGAAACACTCCAAACCAAAGTCTAAAGGTTATATATATATATATATATATATATATATATATATATATATATATAGTATATATATATATATATATATATATATATATATATATATATATATTTATATATATATATATATATATATATATATTAAGAGCTATTTGTTTTACCATAAATCTATGTTATTTCTTTAACTATTCGTCTTCCAAATAATGAATAATATTCGTTATTATATTTTCGTTACACATTATTATTATTATTATTATTATTATTATTATTATTATTATTATTATTATTATTATTATTATTATTATTATTATTATTATTATTATTATTTTTTTTAAATTAAAAAATTATAATAAAATAATAAAATAAAAAAAAAAAAAAAAAAAATAATAATAATAATAATAAATAAATAATAATAATAATAATAATAATAATAATAATAATAATAATAATAATAATAATAAATATTATTAATAAATGAAACAAGGATAATTAATACTGATTAAGATAATACTTTCTGATTTTGTGCTTAAAAGCATTCAAAGATCTTTCAGTTTTTTATTTCTATTGATAGATCATTAAAAAGCTTCGTTGACTTATAGCTGACAAATTGTCTGACTTTTTCTAATCTATAGAATGGAGGATTTATATGCAAGTTATTTCGCAGATTAATATATCTTCGAATTTGATTGTTATGAAAGCTAGATATTAGGAAATTGCAGGCGTTATCATTTATTATTTTGTGTTATTGTTTTAATAGAGAAAGGTTTAGTAAGTGATAAAACTGTTAAGATTTTAAATTTTTTATATTATGATTGGGTATGGTCATAGAGAAGGCTACTAGCGCTTAGTAAACAGATGAAGCGTTTTTGCATAATAATAACAGGGTTGATAACTGAGTTTCTAGCAAATGTCGTAGATTGGTAGGCAATATAACAACTGTGAGTGTACATATGCGTACTATATATATTTAAAAAATATATAAAGGAATGGATTTGGATAATTTAACTAGTACATACATACTTTTCGCTAATTTATTTACTAGTTGATAGTATGTTCTTTAAATGTTAATGTGTCGTCAATTATTACTTACATCATTTTTGCATTTGAAGCTCTTTTAATTCTGCTTCGTTTATTTTTAAAGTCTTCTCTTAAACTTTTATTGCTGATAATAAAATATGACGTTTATTGAACATTTATTGAAAGTTTATTAGAATTTATCTAAGTTATTACTTTACTTAAAGTAAGCACAGCTTTTTGTGAGTGTGTGTAAGGATTTTTATCGTTTATTAATGTCGATATATCGTCCGCAAAAGAGATAGAAAAAGAGACATGCGAGTTGAATAAATCATTTGCATATAGGGTAAACAATAATGACCTCAAAAATAGACCCTTGGGGAACGTTAGTGGTTACTTGCGATGTATTAGAGTGAACGTAATTCAATTTTACATATTGAGGTCTTCCAGTTAGATAAGATCTAAACCATCGCAGTGGATATCATTCAATGTTCATTATATTCATTTTCTTAAAAAGAATATCATAATCAATTGAATCAAAAGCTTTTGCAAAATCCAGTAATAATAACACAGATGAATCTTTTCATTCAATTTTTTATATATTTTTTTTCCGTTAGGCACAAGAAAGCATCAGACGTTGATCTTCCTTTTCAGAAGTCAAATTGAAAGTCGTTAAGAAGATTATTTGAATTAAGGTATTTAATTAGTTGCATTAATATTAATTTTTCAAATATGTTACTAATAGTGTTTGTAATTGAAATCGGTCTATAATTCAGAGAAATAGATCTATCACCTTTTTTTGTGAATCGGTGTAACTCTTGTGAGTTTAAACATATGTGGGAACATACCCGTGTGAAAAGAAGTATTAAATAGGTCTTTTAATGTGGAAGAAATTATATCGGCAATGAACTTGAGGATATTTTTGGGAATGGTATGAATGTCACATGTTTTATTTTTTGGACCAGGAATCACCGTTTTAACTTCTGGGTCCGAGATATCCTTAAAGGAAAAGAGTGAACCGAAATGTCTAAAACAGGTTTCGAATGCCGTTTGGTTGGGAAGCCTGTTAACCACGTCTTGTTTAAGTATTAAGTTCGTCGGCAATTTCCTTTTCTTTGTTTATTATTATACCATTTACATTTACTTCGTTTATATTATTGATTTCTGATTTATTTTGTTGTTTAAGATGATATTTAGGCCCCATTTTTTTTAGAATCGTTGAGAACATCATTAAATTTGTTAACATTTTTGTATTTCTTTTTCGCTTTCTTTAAGACAATTTTTAATTGTTTATCAAAGTTAATATATAACTGAAATGGTATAATTCCTTCTTTATAATTGAGGTAAAGCTTATGCTTCTGATTCATCGAATTATTTAAACAGGAGGTCATCCAAGGATTTTGATTTTTTTTTCGTTCCAACTGTTTAGTTTTTATTCGAAAGGGATCGTTGTAGCACACAGTTAATGAGTTTTAAAAAAAGTTGA
>SEYY01018440.1:60000-62500 GCA_009176605.1 Armadillidium nasatum | reverse complement strand
AATATTCTTGGTGTTACTTTTACTCGTGATCATTTTTTGTAAGTAATTCGCCTTTGTATGGAGTACGCATCACATAACCTGGAGTAGTTTAACACATGATGCGCTTGAAAAAAGTGGAGTTTAGAGCTTCCCGTCTTCTCAACTTTCCAACTCACAAAGTCTTACAATGAAAACTTTTCCTCTAACTATCTAGTCATTTACCACACATTTTAAAGCAGAGCCCATGCGACATGTCTTTCTTTGTCCAAATTGCTGACCCAAACTTATCGTCTATAAGCTCAGTCTTACATGTACTACACTGATAAAGTCTGTAACACACTCCCTTTAACTATTATTAAAACTCTATTGGACCTTCACATTTTCAAACGCCTTGTATCTGGACATGTCGGTCTTTAATTTTCACACTCAGTTTGTATATTCTCCAAATCCGGTGGAATCTAGTATGCCATCAACGGTGAATATAATATATATATATAATATATATATATATATATATATATATAATATATATATATATATATATATATATATATATATATATATATATATATATATATATATATATATATATATATATATATATATATTATATATATATATATATATATATATATATATATATATATATATATATATATATAATATATATAATATATATATATATATATATATATATATATATATATATATATATATATATATATATATATATATATATATATATATATATATATATATATATATATATATATATATATTATATATATATATATATATATATATATATATATATATATATAATATATATATATATATATATATATAATATATATATATATATATATATATATATATATATATATATAATATATATATATATAATTTATTCGCTAATTTGTACAGGTACAAAACCTTCATAATTTTCAGCAACACAAGTTCTTTTTTACTAATTAATAAGAATAAATTAGTAATATGCAATTATATCAGTTCGTAAAATAAATTAAAATAAAATAAAAAAAAAAAAAAAAAAAAAAAAAAAAAAAAAAAAAAAAAAAAAAAATAATAAAAAAATTAATAATATAATAATAATAATAATAATAATAATAATAATAATAATAATAATAATAATAATAATAATAATAATAATAATAATAATAATAATAAATAATTAATTTTTTTTTTTTTTTATTTTTTTAATGAATAATTAATAATATTAATAATATAATAACAAAAACATTAAAAATAATAAAAATATATAATAGTGACTATAATAATAATAGTAATAAAAATAACTATAATAAATATAGTAATAATATAAATAATAATTATAAATTAAAAAATAAAAATAAAAATAATAATATAATAATAATTATGATTAAAATAATTATAAGTAATAATAATACTAATAATCTATTCTAATTTTTATTATAAGCTATTATTATATGAATTATTATTATTATTATTATTATTATTATTATTATTATTATTATTATTATTATTATTTATTGTAATGAATTTATCATTAGTGTTGCAATTTTTAATATTACCAATCTTAATGATTATTCTATTATTGCATTTTTACCCTATTATTATAAGTTGTAATGTTTTATTATCATGGTTATAATAATAATAATGATTATTATTATTATTATTATTTTTTTTTTTTTTTTTTTTTTTTTTTTTTTTTTTTTTTTTTTTTTTTATTTATTATTATTATTATTATTATTTTTTTATATTATTAATTAAATAATGCAATAATGAATCAATAAAAATTATTCTAAATTAAAAAGTTTATTATTATCTTATTAATTATTATTATTATCATTATTTATTATTATTATTATTATTATTATTATTATTATTATTATTATTATTATTATTATTCAAACTATCTAATAATATACTAATACAAAAAATAATAATAATAATAATAATAATAATATATAATAATAATAAAGTTTCACAATAATCTCTTTCATTAGCTTTATTAGTCCTGTTACATTTATAAAAATAAATCATTAACATTAGTGTCATTATTATTATGACAAATGACGATCCTTGAAACCATATTTGAGTAATAAGAAGAAAAATGTAAAAGAGAAAAATAAAATTGAAAAAAGAAGACGAAAAGGGAAAGAAGAAAAAGAAAAAAAATTCAACAAAGAGAAAAGGATAAAAGAAAAAGAAAATTGAAGAAGACGAAAAGGGAAAGAAGAAAAAGAAAAAAATTTCAACAATGATGATGAAAAATGAAAGAAGAAAAAGGAAAAAAATTTCAACAAAGATGAAAAAGGAAAGAAAAAGAAAAAAATTTCAACAAAGATGAAAAGGGAAAGGAGAAAAAGAAGAAAATTTAACAGAGATTAAAAAGGAAAGAAGAAAAAGAAAAAATTCAACAAAGATGAAAAAAGAAAGAAATAGAGAAAAATTTCAACAAAGAAGATGAAAAGGGAAAGAAGAAGGAAAAGAAACAGTTTCAACGAAGAAGATGAAAAAGGAA
>SEYY01018440.1:45000-47500 GCA_009176605.1 Armadillidium nasatum | reverse complement strand
TATATATATCTTTTAAAAACTTAAAAGCCATTATGAATAATTAGTGTTATTTTATTTCAGGATTTGTCTGTACAATATTATAAAACGAGAAGCCCTAGGGACTTTTACTCATAATCGGCGGCAATCTGGCGCTATATATATATATATATATATATATATATATATATATATATATATATATATATATATATATATATATATATATATATATATATATATATATATATATATATATATATATATATCACCCCTGGTGGGGAAAAGCCGGAGGCCCACTAATTTCCGTCAGAGTTGGGAAAACATCGGAAATCAGGTCAAGTTAAAGACCGACATGTCCCGGACACACGGCTTTTAAAGATTTGCAAGTTAAGAGGGTGTATTCCAGACTTTACCACTAGAGATATATGTAAATTTTAGTAAAGCGGTTAAGTGTGTAGTCAGAGTGTTGGCCATAGAAAGGATGAGACTGTGTAGAAAGGCACGGGCTCTTCTCAATGGAGGAGGTATACGCAGAAACAGTTCAGAAGATCAGTGTCCATTTTAATAGTGAGAGCCTAGAGAGGGAGACGCAACTATTCGATTGACAGAAAGAAATTGGAGTGAATTAATGAGAGCGGAAGAGTTGATAAAGCGGAAAGCCCTAGACTGCACCATTTTCAAGGAGAGTTCGTATGAGTGGAACCACCCCCCGAGGTGTATGAGGCCTACTTCATACAGGGGTGAACAACACCCCTATAAAGAGTGAGGCGCGTGAAGAAATTCTGAAGGCGCCTCAGAAGCTTTTAAAAAGAGAAGTAATGTGATCTTTAAAAGAAAGATCACAAGAAAAAGATTCATCGAGAATAGTAAGAGCAGATAAAGGTTTGAGTTGTGCTTTCGAAGAAGATATCATAGTTCGTGTGAAAGGTTGTGTCGAGTGGAGAGATGAAGGAATTGAGTTTTGGGGGCATTGAAAACAACCATGTTTTCTATGCCCCAATTTGAAATACGAGAAAGATCAGAGATCAGTTGCTCCAAGGCTACCCTGCTTACGCAATTAACTGCTGTTGGGAGGGAGGGTCTTTCAAACTGAAAGGAATAATGAAGGGTGGAGTCATCAGCATAGGAGTGTATAGGAGATGAAGTAATAGAGAGAAGGAAATAATGAAAAGTGGAAAAAAGAGCTGAGGATAAGACAGATCATTGAAGAGCACTACTATTAATAGATTTAAAGGATGAAAGGTGGCCTTTACAACAGTTGATATAGAATGACAGAAAAGAAAATCAGTGAGAAGAGTTTTGAAATCAAAGCTTCGTGCCAAACTCTATGGAATTATTTCGATATGTCCACAGCGTGAGAGCAAAAGATTCACCGCAATACCGAAAAGTGGAGGACCAAGAGTCAGAGAGAAGGGAAAGAAGATCACCAATATAGAGTTTTTTTTCTTGAAAGCCATACTAGCTGTCAGAGATAAAGAAGATAGAAGAATTAAGATGTTTCCAAATCATCTTAAGAATAAATTCGAAAGCTTTAGAAAGAACGGAATTTAAAGAATATTGGACGACAGTTAAAGGTTTGAGAGGGGTTCCCCTTTTTCGTCATAGTATATATATATATATATATATATATATATATATATATATATATATATATATATATATATATATATATATATATATATATATATATATATATATATATATATATATATATATATATATATATATATATATATATAGAGAGAGATATATATAATAGATATAGAGAGAGAGAGAGAGAGAGAGAGCTCATTAAACTTTTTAAATAGTAAATCTTCAACGGTCAATTCGTTACAACAGTGGCGTCGTGTATATATAATTAGTTAACGACCTTCAGTTATATTGCTCTAACCTCACTTTCTGCCACACCCTTATCCATCTCTTAATTTACATATTTAAAAAGAGATAAAAATAACTTCCATTCTCTTTTTTCATATATAATTAAAGGGCATTCGATGGTATTTCCTTCCCTTCTTCTTTAATAATAATAATAATAATAATAATAATAATAATAATAATAATAAAAATAATAATAATAATAATATAATAATAATAATAATAATAATAATAATAATAATAATAATAATAATAATAATAATAATAATTAATAATAATAATATTAGTAATAATTAATTTTAATAATAATTTAAAAATTTATTTTTTCAATTTTAAAACATAATTTTCAATTTTTAATATATAAATTTAATTTTAAAGAAATTAATTAAATATATTTCTAAAATTGGAATTTTTATATGTAAAAAAATTTTATGCGAAAAAGGTTTGAAGAAAAAAAGAAGCTATTTATTATATTATTATTTTTTTTAATAAAAAAAAAAAAAAATATTTTTTTCTTATTTTTTTTTTTTTTATTTTTTTTTTTTAAAATAATATTTTTTTTATTTATATTATATTTTAAATTTTTTTTTTTATTTTATATATATATATATATATATATATATATATATATATATATATATATATA
>SEYY01018440.1:32500-42500 GCA_009176605.1 Armadillidium nasatum | reverse complement strand
TGTGTGTGTGTGTGTGTGTGTGTGTGTGTGTGTGTGTATACCGGGTGAGGTATATGAAGTCACACGACCGACAGATAATGAAGGTGTGCGATCGTTCGACATATGTTGTCACAGACATCAGGCTATAATACAAATTTACAAACAAGAAAACATTGTTAAGGTAATATCAATTTTATCGTCAGACGTCATACCCGAAGACGTCCGAAGTGGATAATTATCGGAAAGAGAATTTTTTTTTTTTTTGTTTTTGTTTTTTGAGAGCGAACTTCACCTACGAGAGCATATGCCGTCCCTCCAGGCAGACAAAATACTGCCCTTCAAGTCATCACGAGTTCAGAGCATCTACACGCTATGAGAGCTCGTGATGCTCTCCAGAAAGGGAGCGAAGCAGAGTGAGTTTCACTATCCACGTAGGAGGGTCGGTATCTACGAGATCAAAATTGAATATGAGACTGACTGATCTCCAAACTCTCAAATTCCCAGACTAGCAAACTCGATATATTATATATATATATATATATATATATATATATATATATATATATATATATATATATATATATATATATATATATATATATATATATATATATATATATATATATATATATATATATATATATATATATATATATAAAGAATAGAGTTAAGTATTCTGACCTTATTATCCAGTGTATTAAATGTGAAAAAATGACAATCTGAATAAGTTTCAACAATGAGATAAGAAACACTGACAAAAAAGGGAAAGGGGAAAAAAAATGACCTTTTGTATCAAAGGACAAGAAAGATGTTTATCTTCCGCGAGTTCTCCTTCGTCAGCGTGTTTGGTAATAAATATCTAAAAATAAATCATTTCTTCTATTTACTTTGCCTTCTACTGTGTTTAGATATTCTCGTTCCCTAAATGACTACTAACCTTTTAAGCATAGTTCCTAATAATTTAAAGTTGTATATATATATATATATATATATATATATATATATATATATATATATATATATATATATATATATATATATATATATATATATATATATATATATATATATATATATATTATAAACATCGAAGTTTAAAGTTTGCTATAGGGAAATCGAACCCGGGCCCTATAGAAAAAAAGCATAGAGTTTTTACCTCTACGCTACTGGTGGTAGAGCAAAGGTAAAACTCTATGTTTTTGTGGCTATAGGGACCGGGTTCGGTTCCCCTATAGCAAACTTTAAACTTCGATGTTTAATGTATTTGATCTGCGAGAGTGTTAGCAGACTTTAATTATTGACATATATATATATATATATATATATATATATATATATATATATATATATATATATATATATATATATATATATATATATATATATATATATATATATATATATATATATATATATATATATATAACAAAGCATTTTTCAATGGTAAATTGAATATAATCTATATGCTTGGATGGTAGATTTTGAAAACCATTTTATAAAACCCGTACTGGTGGTATACAACATGACAAACAAACTAACAATGTAATATACAGACGAATCTTATAACTCACATAAACGAAAGATCCAAAAATTTGTCTTATGTACAGATCAAATAAGGGACATTATCCGATTTTTTTTTTTTAAGTGTGTTTATAATAATGAGAATAATAACGATAAAGATGATAATGCTGAAATTTGGAATAATATTGATTATGCTACAAATAACTTTGCATAAGTAAAACGAAAACTTTGATGTATAAATGTATAAAATAATTTTTTAAATGCCAATCTTATACCCATTTGTTATCGTCTGCCCAAAGGGTTTTCTTTTCCAGGTCAAATTCTCTGACCAAAGTAAGATAAATGTAAAAGAGAGACATTAGTAACAGAGACAGTATATATATTAATATATATATATATATATATATATATATATATATATATATATATATATATATATATATATATATATATATATATATATATATATATATATATATATATATATATATATATATATATATATATATATATATATATATATATATATATATATATATATATATATATATATATATATATATATATATATATATATATATATATATATATATATATATATATATATATATATATATATATATATGATGATGTAGTCATATGGTTAGCGTGTCGGTCTTGTAAGCAGGGTTCGGATACCCGAGGAGGAAGTGAGCTGACATCGCAGAGAGGTTGTCTTCTCTTTATATTTCAAGCGGCTCTGTAGCTCAGGCGATCGAGCACTCGCCTGGCAAGTGAGAAGTCCAGGGTTCGATGCCTGTTCGGAGTAGAGAAATTTGGGCAGTTCTCTCTTACGCTTAGCCCCGCCCACTTATGAGTAATAAGTACATCTGAGGAATGCTTACTGCAGGTGGGATCAAAGTCGGCATCCTTGATAGACCTGGCCATCCAGCGGATGTTTGCCGTCGGCCCCTAAAATCCTTGGTTCATCCTAAAATGAAACTACTGACAGGGTCAATAACCCTTCCTGGGGTCGGATTTTGATTTTTGATATATATATATATATATATATATATATTATATATATATATATATATATATATATATATATATATATATATATATATATATATATATATATATATATATATATATATATATATATATATATATATATGTGTGTGTGTGTGTGTCTTTGTGTAATTATTACGATCTCCCCTTCTTAAATAAGAAATTTTATTAGCTCTTCAGATAATTTAAAACTTTTATTAGACTTTTATTTAACTTAGTACATAATAAAGCAAAAAAAAAAAAAAATATTTCATGAAGGAAATATTATTTTAAAAGTAAAATGAAGACTCTACTAATTATTATTACAATTTTATTCTGGTTAGTAATGACTATAAATTAATTATATACATTTCATAAAAAATATAAATTTATTATATAATTACAGGTTTAAATTAACGTTTACAAGGTACTTGTCAGAAGTTACTTTACAGCTGGTACTTTTAAAGGTGGAAAACTCTTTATATGGTAATAAATTTATATTTTTTATATTTACCATTTTCTTCTTTTGAGATATTTCTCATATTTTTCGATTGGAAAAATTTTGAGATTTTCCCATTAGGAGTGTTCTCCCATTTTCTAATTTCCCAATGGGGCAATTCTCCTATTTTCTATTTTCCCATTGGGAGAATTCTCCTATTTTTTATTTTCATATTGGAAGAATTTTCCTATTTTCTATTTTCAAATTGGGAGAATTCTCCTATTTACTATTTTCACATCGGGAGAATCCTACTACTTTCTATTTGTAATTGGGGGAATTCTCCTATTTTCTATTTTTCCATTGGGAGAATTCTTCCATTTCTTATTTCCCCATTAGAGAATTCTCCCATTTTTTTATTTTACATTTGAAAATTCTTCCACTTTCAATTTTCCCCTTGGGAGAATTCATCCATTTTCTCTTTCCATTGGAAAAATTCTCCCATTTTCTATTTTCCCATTGGCAGAATTCTCCCATTTTCAAATTGAATAATGATTCGCTTATTTCTTTTTTATTTTTAATAATTAATCTAATATTAATATTGATTTTTACACATCAGCAAAATAAGTATGAAAATAACCTAATAAAATTTATATATATATATATATATATGTTAATACATTCTTTCTATATTCCCAATATTCTATATTCTATATTCTATATATACACCGATGGTTTTATTCCCTCTGTAATATTTGCAAACTTTTTTTTTTTTTTTCATTTTCATACTATTACCAAAGTTCTTAAAATAAATAGAGGTAAAAAGTTATATTTAAAAAAAATAAAAAAAATTATAATAAAATTCGTAGGTATGATTATATTTGCAAGGTTTATATATTTTCCATTTTCTTAACCCAACTTTACATTTCAAAAAAAATTAAAAAAATTTTCCTTATACAGTATTTCTATTAGTGCAGTGTCTGCAAATGTTTCATTTTTATTTTAGCAGCCCTTAGAGCCCCTGGAGCCCCTGGAACCCTTCAAAGCAAGAAATATAATATAATTAATTACTTGAAATTAATCTTAGACTGTTATGATACCTTTTCTCATGCATTTCTGTGCTGATTAATTCCCATCCTACTGATATATCCTCATATATATATATATATATATATATATATATATATATATATATATATATATATATATATATATATATATATATATATATATATATATATATATATATATATATATATATATATATATATATATATTGTGAGGAAATATTGAAATCTATTTGTTTAAGCTGATAATGAATTAAAAAACCCCCACTTGTATTTACTGATCGTGGTGTTAGTCCTAACCTTGAAACTAATTACTTCTTATCAAACCTTTTATTCGAATCTTCTGAATTACATTTTTACTCTTAAAGAATTCAATGAATATTATTGAGCAATTAAAAAAAAAATTTTTTTTATTGTTATTTAAATTAAATTATTCTTCATTTGTATTATTAATATTTATTAAAGGTAAACTCGAAGCAGAGGAGATTGTTGTGAATAATAATAATAATAATAATAATAATAATAATAATAATAATAATAATAATAATAATAATAATAATAATAATAATATTATTATTATTATTATTATTATTATTATTATTATTATTATTATTATTATTATTATTATTATTATTATTATTATTATTATTATTATTATTATTATTATTATTATTATTATTATTATTATATAATAATTATCATTATAAAATAATAATAATAATAATAATAATAATAATAATAATAATAGTGATACAGCTAACAATCGATGAAAATGACTAAGTTAAGAATATAAAACTACAAAAATAAAAAATCCTAAATTATAACTATATTTTTAAAAATCGTAAATAGGAATACTGGTGGCTTGATACACATTTCAACAACAGCTGTTTCTGGAAACTCTTTAACAGATCACCACCATTCACGGGCAGAGCCCTTTTCAAAGAGGGGGCTTATGAAAAAAGAAAGGAAGAAGAGAACTCACCCAGCCCCGAACCTAACGCACACCTCTCAGGTGGGCGCAGACAGAAGCCTTGAAAAATAACTGAAAGAAGAGAATAAAATAAAACAACACGCATGAAGAGATGTTACAGACATAATCATCCACATTAAATAATAAGAGAATTTTAACCGGAACAAGTCTAAAACACAGAATTCCTAACCTTTATTTTATTTTATTTTTTGGCTTAGGGAATCCCTTAGTCTAGTCTCAACTGTACGTTTGCGGACCTCCAAATACTCATTTGTGATATGTAATGCTAAAAATTAATCCAATCCAAGCTTCTGCGGTCCCCTGGGATTCATGTAGTTCCCTGGGGGTCCATGACGTCCCCTGAGTGTCAATGTGATCCCCAGGGGTCCATATGTCCCCCGGGGTTCATGTGGTCCCCTAGGACCCATGCGGTCCCCTGAGCGTCCATGTGGTCCCCTGGGGGCCATATGGTCTCCTGGGGGTTCATATGGTCCCCTGGGGTCCATATAACCTCCTGGGGATTCATGTGGTCCACTGGGATCCATGCGGTCCCCTGAGTGTCCAAGTGATCCCCTGAGGGTCCATTTGGCCCCCTGAGGGTTCATGTGGTTAGCTAGAATCCATGTGGTCCCCTGAGGGTTCATGTGATCTTCTGGTAGTCCATGTGGACCGCAGTTGGGAAACGCTGGGGTAAAACATCATATTCGAAGCATTTTTAATAAAATTCATTAATTAATTAGATCAGCTTACGGGGAAAAAAAGAAGAAAGAAGAAGAAGAAAAAAAATGAAGAAAGAAAAAGAAGAAAAAAAAGAAGAAAGAAAACGAAGAAAAAAAAGAAGAAAGAAAAGAAGAAAGAAAAAGAAGAAGAAAAAAAAGAAGAAAGAAAAAGAAGAAGAAGAAAAAAAAAGAGTGAAAGTGAAAGTAAATTCAGTCTGTCAAAATTTTTATTTTTTATTTTCTTTTCCGACTTTGTCTGTCGAAAAAATGAAAAAAAAAAAAAAAATAAAAAAAAAAAAATTATTTTTATTTTTACATTTTTAATTTTTTTTAAAATTTATTTATTTCTTTTCACTTATTTTTTGCTTATTTATCAATTATCGTTTTTGATATTCAAATATTTTTATTTATTTACTTGTTTCTTTTATTATTATTATTATTATTATTATTATTATTATTATTATTATTTTATTATTATTATTATTATTTTATTATTTTAACTATTTTATTATTATTATTATTATTATTATTATTATTATTATTATTATTATTATTATTATTATTATTATTATTATTTTTATTATTATTATTATTATTATTTTATTATTATTATTATTATTATTATATTATTATTATTATTATTATTATTATTATTATTATTATTTTATTATTATATTTATTATATATATTATATATATATATATATATATATATATATATATATATATATATATATATATATATATATATATATATATATATATATATATATATATATATATATATATATATATATATATATATATATATATATATATATATATATATATATATATATATATATATATATATATATATATATATATATATATATATATATATATATTATATAATTATATATATAATTTTATCTTTTCAAATTTTTTCCCCTTTCGTTTTCCAAATTTAAAAAAAAAAAAAAAAATTTTTTTTTTTAATTTTTTTTTTTTTTATTTTTTATTTTTAAATAAAAAAAATGAAAAACAAAAATAAAAAATTTTGTAACAAGAAAAAGAAATAAAAAATTAAATGTAAATTAAAATAATAAAATAATAATAATAATATAATAATAATAATAATAATAATAATAATAATAATAATAATAATAATAATAATAATTAATAATAACTAAAAATAATACAAAAATAATAAATTAAAATAAATAAAACAATAATAATAAATTATAATAATAATAATAATAAAATAATAAGGGACAGATAGTACGAATAATAAAAAATAAGTAATAAAAAAAATAAATAATTAAAATAATAATAATTAATTATTATTATTTAAATATTATTAACAATTATAATTAAAATAAAAATTAATAATAATAATAATAATAATAATAATAATAATAATAATAATAACAATAAAGTATTTAAAAGAATGAAAACACGAGAAAAATGGTAAAAATAATAAATTATAATAATAATAATAATAATATAATTATATATTAAATTAAATGATTATAATAAATAAATAATATAATAATATAATAATAATAATAAATTAATAATTTTTATATAATAAAATGATAAATAATAATAAAAAATAAAATAATATAATAATAATTAATAAATAAATAAAATAATAATAATAAATAATAAAATTTTTTTTAAAAAAAATTAAAAAAAAAAAAAAAAAAAAAAAAAAAAAAAAAAAACAAAAAAAAAAAAATCAAATAATATAATATATATAATATATATTATATATATACATATATATATATATATATATATATATATATATATTATATATATTATATATATTATATAATATATATATATATATATATATATATATATATATTCAAATATCGGCCACCATATATATATATATATATATATATATATATATATATATATATATATATATATATATATATATATATATATATATATATATATATATATATATATATATATATATATATATATATATATATATATATATATGACAGTCTATTTGTTTAACGATGCTATAAATTTTTAATGTTTATTTGCCATACCAGTTACAGAATATCAGGTCGTAAGTTTTTTCATTCTATCATAGTAGTGGTAGTACCTGTTCGGTTTCCGATCACGTGAGTAGTATACTCAGGTTGCCAGATTTAGCTACCTCGAAAAAAATCTGGCATCTGTCGAAAGTGCGTAGTATACTTCTCACGTGACCTATTTGGTGTGTGTTTGTCGACGGTTTAGGTTTCTGTATATATATATATATATATATATATATATATATATATATATATATATATATATATATATATATATATATATATATATATATATATATATATATATATATATATATATATATATATAATATAATATTCATTTGTTTTCGGTTTGTTATATTATAACAAATTTCTCTTTATATGATCCTATTTGTGGCTCCAGCTGTCACTCCGAATCCTGCTCATTCTCAACCAAAATAAGCTTTACCTTTACCTCTTCGTTAATATATTATTATATAATATATATATTATATAGTATATAAATATATATATATATATATATTATATATATAATATATATATATATATATATATATATTATATATATATATATATATATAATATATATATATATATATATATATATATATATATATATATATATATATATATATATTATATATATATATATTATATATATATATATATATATATATATATAATATATATATATATATAGGGATGGAGCGATACCAAAATTTTACCGATACCGATATTTTTTTACCGATACCATATATACCGATACCAAAAAATTTGCCGATATACTATATACCGATACCGATACTTTACTCCTAATTTATATATATGCCGATACCCGATATTACTTCACTCCATCCCTATATATATATATATATATATATATATATATATATTATATATATATATATATATATATATATATATATATATATATATATATATATATATATATATATATATATATATATATATATATATATATATATCGACGCCATTATTAAATGTCCGTGCAGGAATGCGTTTTCCATGACCTCGAATATTTCCTCCTCCCGCAATCAATAATTTGTAAATTCTCTTGAGTAAGAACACGCAACTTCTAAAAAATATTTCTCAGCAACGAAAGACAGAAAAAAAAGACCCAAAAAAGACCCAAAGGCAAGAACCGAGGAAAGAATCTTGACAGGCGATGAACTCGACATTGGACATCGTGTCTTTAACCAATTACAATAAAATTTACCGGCGTACCTTAAAACAATTATTACCCTATTAAATACAAAACATTTCGGATTGTTTATATATATATATATATATATATATATATATATATATATATATATATATATATATATATATATATATATATATATATATATATATATATATATATATATATATATATATATATATATATATATATATATATATATATATATATATATATATATATATATATATATATATATATATATATATTATACATTGCATAGCATCATAAGAAGCTGATACTCAACCTAATTCCCCTATAAATTACATTTATTATAGTAATACTGAGAGAAAATTAATAATAATAAAAAAACAATTTCTGGAGAGTTTCACAATACCGATCGGAGTTTGCAGTCGTGCCCTTCGGCAAAAATTAACAATAGACGAGGCCCTCCGTATCCCAGAATGCTGTCGGCATGAATTTACCAGCAAAGGGTTGAGTCAAACTTTCGTACGCCAGGTGAGCTTGAGTATCTGAATTCCACAGAGGCAAGTTTTCTTTCTGGATCGTAGTGGTGAACCTACGTTTCGTCTCGTGTCACAGTATTTTGAAGAAATTGATCGCCCACTTGACAATATCGGTTTATAATTTCATTAGCATTATCGACCCGTTGTTTCCTCATGTCTTCTGTTAGCTGCCTTGGCACCCAAAGCCCACAAATTTTTCGATACTTTAAATCTGCAAATTGGCTTGAACACGCTCTTACGAAATTGCAAGCATTTAAACAATTTCGGACTATTTAACTCGTCGATTTCCCCGAATAATGTCATCAACGCGAGCATGATGTTGGTCAGTGTTCACTGTAATAGAGCGGCCACTTTTCGGAGCATCATGAATCGACATTTTCACCTTTATTGGAAAGAGTTGCTTTACGGACCCATCGACGAACGTTGACAACATCCATAGTGTCCATTCCATACACCTATAGAGCAAACAACGATGAATTTCAGCCGCATTCTGTACACCTTCGGCATGCA
>SEYY01018440.1:25000-27500 GCA_009176605.1 Armadillidium nasatum | reverse complement strand
TTTCATATGGATTTTAACATGTAACATCTTTTTTTCCAATAAAAGAAATTTTCTTCAAGAATTTCCTGCTACAAATATTTTCCTTTAAATCTATCGTCACGTTCAGTGAGTGTCTGCCTGTCTGTCTGTGGGAGTGGGTTAGGGGTGAGAGTTGGGAGTGAATTTAAGTATTTCATTTATTTACATGACTAACGAAGGATAATGTAAACAAGAACAACCTTGATTGTTTCATATATATATATATATATATATATATATATATATATATATATATATATATATATATATATATATATATATATATATATATATATATATATATATATATATATATATATATATATGAAACTTCCTTTAACTTGCACATTTTTCAAACGCCGTGTATAGGACATTTCGGCCATTGAGTTTGGTATATTTCCCGAACTCTGGTGGAAATTTGTAGGCCTCTGGCCTTTGCCCACTAGAGAATATATATATATATATATATATATATATATATATATATATATATATATATATATATATATATATATATATATATATATATATATATATATATATATATATATATATATATATATATATATATATATATATATATATATATATATATATATATATATATATACTTGGTGAGCGAGTCTTGAACCCGAACTGAAGGTTTTGTTCGCTTTCGTAGCGGTTTCTTCTACAGAGAAAACATAAATACCTCAGATACTAACATAAAACTAACAATAGTTTTTGCTGGTTGAAGCAAGAGGGTCACCACTCCTTAGATAAATCAAAAAGTAATCACAATTTAACTTTATTGGTGCACTTAGAATACTTTTCGAAACACTTTTTTTTTTTGTTTCTAAAAGCTGACCTCACCAACAAAGGGTATATGCCTCCCTCCAGGTAGACAAAATATTGTCCTTCAGGCCATCAGAAGTTCATCACCTGTGATGCTCTCTCAAATACGTCCACGTAATTTATTTTACAATTTCTACATGCCTAATATATTTGAGACTACATTTTTAATCTACATTTTTAAACTAAATTTACACATTAGGCTGTGATTTACATATACAATGATGCTTATTATTGTCTTTATTATTATGAGAATCTATCAAGGAATATGATATATATATATATATATATATATATATATATATATATATATATATATATATATATATATATATATATATATATATATATATATATATATATATATATATATATATATATATATATATATATATATATATATATATATATATATATATATATATATTTTAGAACATAATTTAAGGGTAACTTTTTTTATCTTTCTATTTTGGGTACAATTTTGATGGTAAACACTATTATTTTTCTTTTATAATTTGAAATTTTAATTTTTAAGGTAAAAAAAATTAAAAAATATATATATATATATATATAAATATATATATATATATATATATATATATATATATATATATATATATATATATATATATATATATATATATATATATATATATATATATATATATATATATATATATATATATATATATATATATATATATATATAGTTACAAAATTATGTAAGTATCAAAAATATCAACTTTAATCACTTTTGCTATCCTAAACCAGAAAAGATTATGATTCGCTTTTATTGTACCTATTATTTCCTCATGGTCTACGACAGCGTGTTGTAACCTGTCCAAATGGAGTTCATTTTGCATTGGAAGAAAGTTCTGAGAAAGAAATGACTTTCCATTCTTTAAAAGAGGATAATTTTTTTTGATGTTCTTTTCTTATAGTAGTTCCATCTATAACCAAAGAAAATTAGCAGTTTGGCGTTACTGTGGCAAAACCATCCAGATTTGACCCAAAATACTTCAAAATTTAATTTGTGTAGAGGAATAATGTTAAACAACCACCACTAAGTGAAAGAGATTATGAACCACCATCAAGGATGGAGTGTAAACAACACAGAACAGAACTACTGTGACAAAAAATGGCAACAAAGTTTGTTGCCCATCTTGAAATTCATTTCTTCGGGAAATGTGAACAAAAAATTTAAGAAAAAGGTCAGCATTCCATCAATGTATTGCAACTGTTTAACCTTTTATCATGGTAGCAAACTTGGAACTGAGAAAAAAGTAGAGTTAATTAAGTTCATGAAACTTTATATACTGAAGACCGAAAGAGAGTAAAATAGTCAGATAAGTCATCATTCATTTAGTTCCATTAGAAATCCTGCTTCCGTTTGAAAAACCTTAAGGGTAGTAACAAACATACTAACTGCTTTCAATTTTTCAAAAGTAGTGGTGGAGGTGTGATAAATTAGGCAATAATATTTCAGAATACAGGCGTCTTCACTGTTATTTCGCACATTTATTTTCTAAACTTTCAGGTTCATCTCTTATACGATAGTAAAGATGTTTCTCAATCGCTCTCCCCCTTTTAAGGGAGTAAAATAATGTATCATAACGAATTTAACGAACTCAAAAATATTTCCTAGCTAGCA
>SEYY01018440.1:0-2500 GCA_009176605.1 Armadillidium nasatum | reverse complement strand
TGACATGCTTCCAAAGATAAAAGTTAAGGATTGTCAGGTCAGGTGAACGCGTCGGATACGCAATAGGTCCTGCACGTCCAATCCAAAGTTTCCCAAAATCGAAAGTTAGCTGCGCACAGGCATCAATACAGAAGTGTGCTGAATCGCCACCATGCTGGAACCAGAGTTGTCTGCGCAACGCAAGCGATACGTTGTCCACAGCTATGAAGAAACCACCGTATAAGGTGCATACGAGGTGCAAAATCGCAAGGTCCCATGGACTGAGCCCTCTTAAGGTTATGCACATGTAGATTGTATTCCTGCATAACTCTCCATATGGACAGGTCACTTATGCAAATACCATGCTCCACGGCACGCGTGCTGGATGACGAGGCCTCGCTGAATCTCTTGACCACGTCATCCTCAAACACCGGTGTCCTTACAACTCTCTTTCCACCGCCGGCATGCTCATGACAAATGTTGTCCCTTTCACTTAGGCGGCGATGTATTGTAGCAAAGGTGCTGTGGTGTGGATTTCTCCTGTTTGGATAACGTTGCTCGTGGATGTGACGAGCCTCACCATAACACATTGTCACGTCGATCTGTTCAAGCAACTCCAAGTCCATGTTTCCTTCTACCCGCACACCACCAGGCGGACGTACCGGTAAGGGTGTCTGTACGCACACGAAGCAAAACAACAAAAAAACGTGGTGTAGTGCGCACCTCGCCGATTCGCAGAACTCCGAGACGACGGGTTGGGGATATATGTACGTTAACAAATATGACATGTCAGTAATTATGTAATATATATATATATATATATATATATAATATAATATTATTATATATATATATTATATAGATATAAACAATATAACCAATTCTATTTCCTTAGAAAGCGACAAGCCTTCCCAGTTATAAAGCCAAAACCATAAATCGATATTGTTCGAAAGAGCAACGGTAAATAGTAGACCTCACCTGTCCCAAACGCGCCACGTTTCACGACCTTTGCAAAAGCGCATGTAACGAAAATCCCTTAAGGTAAAATATTAAGAATGATTAGTTTTGGTAGTTTTTTAAATTTCTTTTTTAAATATTTTTATTTATAAATTATTTGTGTAAATCATATTTTTTTACTTTACATGATAATATATAATATATATATAATATATAATATTATATATTATAATATATATATATATATATAATATTTTTTTTTTTTTTTTTTTTTTTTTTTTTTTTTTTTTTTTTTTTTTTTTTTTTTTTTTTTTTTTTATTTTTATAATTATAATAGATATATATTATATATAATATATATATTAAGAATTTTGTATATATATAATATATATAATATATATAATATATATATATATATATATATATATATATATATATATAATTTTTTTTTTTATTTTTATTTATTATAATTATAAATTTAAAATAAATAGGAAAATAAAGAAAAGATTAAAGAAGAAAGTCTGACACCGCCTTTAAAGATGACCCTCTTGATTTTCTACACGCAGGATTTCCATTCTTCTTCTTCTTCTTCTTCTTTCAGTCTTTTGTATCGATTATGACTTTCTCATGGCTATTTAGGCCACTCACTTCGGGTTTTCTTTTTAACTTGGTTTTGTTCCTTAGGTGTTTGTTTTCATTGTTTTTCTCTTTCTTCAAATTAGCCTAGTTTTGTTTTCTATTTCTATACTTCTGCTTTCATTTGTTTCTTTTTTCAGTACGTTTTTTTTTTTTTCTCCTTTTGGGCTTTTTAATACTAATAAAAAAATGTATAAGATTATCCAAGTAAATCTGTTTATTGGAAGTGGAAGAATTTACCTGTTTGTCAGTAGGAAAGCTGATACTCAACAAAATATGAGGTAGATATCCGATTTTATCTCTCCCATTCGGTATAGAATATTCCTTACTGAAGAGAATGTGCCTGATCCGACGATAGTAATAGGACCCCCCCCCCAAAAAAAAAAATAGGTCAGTAAAGAAAGGACTATGAAACTAGAAATTATCGGCAATGACTCTGGTTTTATTATTCCAACATTCGATTCCTGAAAGTCCTCAAATCTAAAAATATCCTAGTTTTTCTTCTGTTGTTGAGTGTGAAAACAATCATGGGTATTATTATTATATATATATAATATATATATATATATATATATATAATATATACTATGATATATATATAATAATATATATATATATATATATATAAGTAAACTGTACATATTATAAAATAACATAAATACAAACACATACATACAAGTAAAAGCATACAAATACGTACATTATTTTATCTCGCGTCACTTATGCATATACATAAATACATACAAGTATATCGTATATATACAAAATACATAAAATTACAAATACATAAGTACAAACACATACATACAAGTAAAAGCATACAAATGCATACAACATTTTATCTTGCGTCACTTCACAAAGCTCGTCAACGAATGACAGTGAACAGGCAAAGCAAACCAATCACGGATAAATCACTACTCAAAAATAT
>SEYY01018439.1:7500-10329 GCA_009176605.1 Armadillidium nasatum | reverse complement strand
TATATATATATATATATATATATATATATATATATATATATATATATATATATATATATATATATATATATATATATATATATATATATATATATATATATATATATATATATATATATATATATATATATATATATATATATATATATATATATATATATATATATATATATATATATATATATATATATATATATATATATATATATATATATATATATATATATATATATATATATATATATATATATATATATATATATATATATATATATATATATATATATATATATATATATATATATAGACAGTATAACACCCCACAGGAAATAAAAACAAAAATTAAAATTGGAGCGAGCTTTCGAAGGGATAGCCACCCTTCCTCTTTCAGGTTCTAGTTTATTAATAAACTAGAGCCTGAAAGAGGAAGGGTGGCTATCCCTTCGAAAGCTCGCTCCAATTTTAATTTTTTTTTATTATATATATATATATATATATATATATATATATATATATATATATATATATATATATATATATATATATATATATATATATATATATATATATATATATATATATATATATATATATATATATATATATATATATATATATATATATATATATATATATATATATATATATATATATATATATATATATATATATATATATATATATATATATATATATATATATATATATATATATATATATATATATATATATATATATATATATATATATATATATATATATATATATATATATATATATATATATATATATATATATATATATATATATATATATATATATATATATATATATATTTACAGAAAAATGTTATATTTGAGAAGAAAAAGTAGAAGGATTTAATACTGAAGTTATTTTTTCTTTCTTTAATTAAAAAATGTAAAAAAAAAAAAAAAAACTTTATAAAAAAGTGGGTAATTTATACATTGTTAAAGTAAAAAAAATATAAGGGAAATTATTGGGAGTATTCCTCGACTGCTGAAATTCCTTTCTTTTCTGTGTAATTTCTACAAGTCTGAAACAAAAATAAATATTATAGACTTGACTCAAAATAAAATTTGATTCAAAATCTAATTTTAAATGTTTTAATATATATATATATATATATATATATATATATATATATATATATATATATATATATATATATATATATATATATATATATATATATATATATATATATATATATTTCCCCACCATTGCGCCATTCTCAATGCACAAGGGGTGCCCTGCTTTCACAAGAATTTTGTGTGGATGCTGAAAATCCCAGGCTTGTCCGTTGGGATACCTACTTGTTTCCAGCTACCACTGAAACAAAAATAAATATTATAGACTTGACTCAAAATAAAATTTGATTCAAAATCAAATTTTAAATGTTTTAATATATATATATATTATATATTATATATATATATATATATATATATATATATATATATATATATATATATATTATATATATATATATATATATATATATATATATATATATATATATATATATATATATATATATATATATATATATATATATATATATATATATATATATATATATATATATATATATATATATATATATATATATATATATATATATATATATATATATATATATTTTTACATTTTTTCGCTAAATGCCAGAAAGAACGTTAAGAAGAGGAACCAGAAATATTATTGCATTTTCTACGGAGTAATGAGTTTTTCTATAGTGTTACGAAGGATAGATTTTGCACGATTCCGGAATGAAATATAAGTAGCGTGAGTTTCTGGAGTTTGAAGACGATGGTAATCCCTGAAGGCAACATCCTTCGGCGGATAGCACGAGAACAAGCAGAGTTAAACCAAGGTTTGCTTGGTTTAGTGTGAAGGGAAAGAAAATGGAATGTACGCTTCCATGCCAGAAAGAATCACCTCGTTAATGCGTTATGCACACACCAAGGGACGTCTCCACGGAAGCAATAATCATTCGCGGGAAATCAAGTCTGACTAACTTGCGGCACCGAAGTGCCACAAACGTTTCCTTTCAACCGAAGGGGGTCTTTCCTGCGGAAGACCTGAGAAGATTGAAGAGGATACAGAGATAAGAAGGTGATCGGAGAAACAAAGAGGAGGAAAGAGTTTAACAGTATAAGGAGAAGGATTGGAAATTTGAAAAAGGTCTAGAATGTTGGGTTCATCTCCAAGACGATCAGAGATACGAGTAGGGAGCTGCACCAACTGCTCAAGGTCGTTTTGGATAGCGAAATGGAAGGCATGTTCACCAGCTGTATCATGAAAACTAGAAGAAGGTCATTGGAGTTGTTGAACATTGAAATCACCTAATATGATGATTTCAGAGAAAGGAGAAGAAGAGAGAATGTGCTCTATTTTAGAATTTAAACAGTCGAAGAATTTAGGATAGTCAGTAGAATTAGGAGATAAATAAACAGAACAAATGAATTTAGTCGTTGAATAGCAATAGAGCCTAAGCCATAAGGTGGAAAATTCGGAAGACTACATATTAGAGCCACGAGAACAAACGACATCGTTGCGCACGTATGCACAAAAACCGCCTTTGAGTGAAAATTGAGGATAGAGAGAGTAGGAGGAAACAGAATAGTGTTTGCTTTCAGAATGTTCAAACACCTGAGTTTCGGTCAAGAATAAGAGGTGAGGTCTAGAAGAAGAGAGGTGATGTTCAACAAAGTGGAATTTGAAGAGCAGACGTCACTGTATATATATATATATATATATATATATATATATATATATATATATATATATATATATATATATATATATATA
>SEYY01018439.1:0-5000 GCA_009176605.1 Armadillidium nasatum | reverse complement strand
TACTCCGGAAGTTGTTGCAGAAAGACAACGATTCTACCAACTTTTACAATGCCGCTGCAAAAGCTGCCGCAGCAGCTCCTGATGTTCATATTTACTCTCAGAAATCTGCAAACGTTCCACAACATCCTCAACCTATCACTTATCAATCATCACATCAATTCACTGTTCCTCAACAAGTCCATACTCCTCAATACCATCATCAGCCACAACAGACACAGTATACTGCCAAATGGACCGGACCTCTTGCAGCAACTGTTCCAGCTGGACTTCCAGGATCAAGTCCTCAAGTTCAAAATACACCAGAAGTTGAAGCAGCTACAGCAGATTTTTATCGTTCTTACAATGCCGCTCTTGCTGCAACCAGAAGCATAGCACCAAAACAAACACAATATTCTCATGTGAATTCCGTTTACTCTCAGACTGGTTCTCAGTACCGCACTGCCCCTCAACCAGCCGTACAACAAAAATGGACAGGACCTTTCGCAGCAGAAATTCCAGCAGGCTTACCAGGATCAACTAGTCAAGTTCAAGATACTCCCGATGTGCTTGCAGCGAAATCTCAGTTTGCTAGAGCATTTAATCAACAACTCTCTAATGTATTTGGGTAAATCGTCGAAATTTTAAGGAATTCACAAATGTAAATCTTGTAATTATACAATTTGTACAATTGTATTTAAACTCTATCTAAATTTGTATAATAAAGTTTCATATATTTCATATACTTTATCCTTTCCCCTTCACCCATATATATATATATATATATATATATATATATATATATATATATATATATATATATATATATATATATATATATATATATATATATATATATATATATATATATATATATATATATATATATATATATATATATATATATATATATATATATATATATATATATATATATATATATATATATATATATATATATATATATATATATATATATATATATATATATATATATATATATAATAACAGCAAAAGAGCTCAGAGAAACGTGTTAAAATTCATTAATAAATATAAACTTTTAAAAATAGAAAAAACATTTTCTATTCGCTTCGATGAGTCTTTACTCGGATCCTAAAAAACTGGAAAAACAAAGATAAAGACATAAATAACATTTCAAATACACTCATGTATTGAACTAACCCATTTGTGCAAGACAATTAAAAATATTAAAAATACTTTTAAATATTGCTTATCAAAAATTTTAAATACTGGTTTTAAAATGAAGTTTTTACTTCTCAATCAATTAGAAAATTAAAATTATTACAATCATTAATTACTGCGTAAAAGTTATCGCAAATGTAACAGTATTTATGTTGCAATATTCTCAATATTTTCAGATCATGAAAATGTGTATCTAACATACGTGTACCTAATATTCTTTACAAGATACAAAGAAAACAATTATCATTCTCCCAGATTTTGACCAAAAATAAAGAAATATATGCATTTATGTGAAAAAAGAATTCCCAATGTTCAAGTTGATATTAAGTTCAATGAAATATTAAAATAAAATGCCTCTAGGGTCAGAAAACGAGAGGCACAGACAGTAATCGGATTAGTTTCCTAATTATATATATATATATATATATATATATATATATATATATATATATATATATATATATATATATATATATATATATATATATATATATATATATATGAACATTTCGAGAATATAACTGTTTAATTCATTCAGTTTGACTAAAAAAAATTCCTTTTTCTTAATATTATTATATTACATTTAAAATTGAACAAAGCACATAGTTTGTTTACGAAATGTAAATCAATATTAATAATGATAATAATAATAATAATAATAATAATAATAATAATAATAATAATAATAATAATAATAATAATAATAATAATAATAATAATAATAATAATTATTGGAAATGTAAGCTCATAATTTTACTTATAATTAGAGCACCTTAAAACAATACATACAATATTGAAAAATCCACCATTTCACATTTCTTTTAAAATTTTTAAAAATAAATTTATGGGGTAAAAAAAGAAGGTTTATCTGACATTGCAATTGTCACGTGATATGTTTCTTTCAGTTTTAGAGATCAAAGTTGAATAAATAAAATAAAATTATAAACAAAGTCCAGTAATTTTATTATAGTTTCTGGTTTATATATATATATGACGGCATCCCCAAACAAATCCTCCATAACCCTTATAACAACAGACAAACACATATCCAACACCCACCCACAAGTCCTACTAAACAACACCCCCATACCCCTCAACAAAACCCCAAAAATTCTCGGCCTAACATTTGACACTCACCTCACCTTCTCCAAGCACATTCAAAATACCACCTCAGCCGCAAACAGAAAACTCAACATCCTCAAAACAGTGGCCAATACAGACATAAACAACAACATACAAACCTCAATTGCAATCTACAAACAATTTATACGCCCCACAATTAACTACGCCTCCCCTGTCTGGCACCCTCTGCTCTCCGACAAAAACTTAACGACACTCCAAATAACGCAAAATAAAGCCCTTCGCACCATCACCGGCTGCACACGCACAACCCCTCAACAACACCTACATAACGAAACCAAGATACTACCTATAAGGAATCACCTCGAAATGATAGGCACCCAATTCTACGCAAAAACACGTCTACCCACACACCCATGTCACAATACTCTCCTCCAACCTACCCCACAGAGACTAACACACCCTCCATCGTCCACCGGCGCCTTTTACAAACAGATCCTAAATCACATCCCCCCTCCTCCCCCCAATACCACAACAACCAAACATATACACACTCAACTAACACATTCATACTTGATCAACAGACCTCCAAACAACACACTAAACGAACCCCCCCCCCCCGAAATAAACCCCGACTTCAACAACCTCCCAAGACACTTACAAACCTCACTTGCAAGATTGAGATGCGGGCACCACCCAAACCTACAACATTACCAACACAAATTCAAAATAAACCAGGCAGCATCTCCCACCTGTACTAGATGCGGAATGGCCCCGGAGACCGTGAAACACTTTCTATTACGCTGTCCTTCCAACTCTCGCCCCAAAATCTTCTGGGGCATCACTTCTTTGAAGGATCTCTGGACGAGACCGACTGCGGCAGGAAGCTTCATTAGCGAAGTGTGGCCGCCTCAACATGGGGTGGTCAGGGGGTGAGAAGGTAAAAGGTAAAGGTAAAGTATATATATATATATATATATATATATATATATATATATATATATATATATATATATATATATATATATATATATATATATATATATATATATATATATATATATATATATATATATATATATATATATATATATATATATATATATATATATATATATATATATATATATATATATATATATATATATATATATATATATATATATATATATATATATATATTTATTTATATATAATCGTTGTTAAGGTTTCTTTTAAGAAGCTGGAATACCATTCATTATGTATGTGAAAATTTTTTCCTTCTGAGTAGTTACTGCAATTACATAAGAGTCTTATTCTCCCTTGTATTAAGTACTGTTCTAACATTTGGAGGGAGCTCCGGCTCCTCCACTATTCTGCACAGGGCTGAGTCTAACTCCAAAAGATTAATAAATTGTCTCCTACTTTCAAACTCTCTTGACCCTATATCCCTGCGACTACCACTGCGCACTATCTCTTATATATATATATATATATATATATATATATATATATATATATATATATATATATATATATATATATATATATATATATATATATATATATATATATATATATATATATATATATATATATATATATATATATATATATATATATATATATATATATATATATATATATATATATATATATATATATATATATATATATATATATATATATATATATATATATATATATATATATATATATATATATATATATATATATATATATATATATATATATATATATATATATATATATATAGACAGTATAACACCCCACAGGAAATAAAAACAAAAATTAAAATTGGAGCGAGCTTTCGAAGGGATAGCCACCCTTCCTCTTTCAGGTTCTAGTTTATTAATAAACTAGAGCCTGAAAGAGGAAGGGTAGCTATCCCTTCGAAAGCTCGCTCCAATTTTAATTTTTGTTTTTATTTCCTGTGGGGTGTTATACTGTCTATATATGTATATATATATATATATATATATATATATATATATATATATATATATATATATATATATATATATATATATATATATATATATATATATATATATATATATATATATATATATATATATATATATATATATATATATATATATATATATATATATATATATATATATATATATATATATATATATATATATATATATATATATATATATATATATATATATATATATATATATATATATATATATATATATATATATATATATATATATATATATATATATATATATATATATATATATATATATATATATATATATATATATATATATATATATATATATATATATATATATATATATATATATATATTTACAGAAAAATGTTATATTTGAGAAGAAAAAGTAGAAGGATTTAATACTGAAGTTATTTTTTCTTTCTTTAATTAAAAAATGTAAAAAAAAAAAAAAAAAAAAAACTTTATAAAAAAGTGGGTAATTTTATACATTTTTTTAAAAAAGTAAAAAAAATATAAGGGAAATTATTGGGAGTATTCCTCGACTGCTGAAATTCCTTTCTTTTCTGTGTAATTTCTACAAGTCTGAAACAAAAATAAATATTATAGACTTGACTCAAAATAAAATTTGATTCAAAATCTAATTTTAAATATATATATATATATATATATATATATATATATATATATATATATATATATATATATATATATATATATATATATATATATATATATATATATATATATATATATATATATATTATAT
>SEYY01018438.1:205000-207500 GCA_009176605.1 Armadillidium nasatum | reverse complement strand
CTCGCGAGAATCGTACGTCTGGCAATGTCCATTTTTTTCAATTTTTTCGCAATTGGAAAAATGGGAAATACCCCAAATCGTTGACAGGAAAAGTTGTCTACAATATCATCATCACTCACGTGTCGAGGGGTACCGGGGGCAGAGCCCCCCTTAGACAAATGCTCGGTATAACACCAAATTTAACTTTGTTACGTCATCAATTGTCGTAAAAACTATTTTTATTTCTTTTTAATTTTTAATTTATTTTCAAACATTTTATACTTTTCCTACCTGAAATTCGACAAGGATTCTAAAAATACACTCCTTTTCTACGTCCGTTAAGTAGTTTCTGAAATATGTAGCTAGCTCAAACTGAAGTCTGGCCATTTATATATATAAAGCTTCAACTCTCCTTAATATTCTTTTTTTTTCTTTTTCTCGTGATCTTTCTTGGAATGATCGCATTGCCTCTCTTTCTAAACAAACTTCTAGGAAGTTAGGTGTTCTGAGGCGCCTACAGTATTTCTTGACTCACACATCTGGGGTGGTTCCATACAGCTCTCCATGAGAAGGTGGAGTCTAGGGCTTTTCGTCTTATTAACTCTCCTGCACTCACTAAATCTCTCCAGTCTCTTTCTGCCCGTCGAATTGATGCGTCAATCATTTTATACTATCGCTATCACAATGGACACTGCTCTTCGAACTCTCTCGTCGCATACCTCCTCCATTGAGAAGGGCTCGTGCGACTCGTCTTTCTACACAGTCTCGTCCTTTCTCTATCCAACTCTCTGACCACAGATTTAACCGTTATGCTCATTCTTACATGTACTGTACTGGTAAAGTCTGGAACACACTCCCATCATGTATTTTCCGAACTTCCTATGAATTACACTCCTTCAAATGACGTGTATTAGGTCATGTCGGCCATTAATTTGACCAGGTTCCTGACTTTCCTCCCAACTCTGGTGTAAATTTTAGTAGGCCTCCGACCTTTGCCCACCAGAGGTGAAATAATATATATATATATATATATATATATATATATATATATATATATATATATATATATATATATATATATATATATATATTATATATATATATATATATGTCTGTGTGTGTGCGTGTGAGTGTGTGCGCTTGATGAATGTATGTATGTGTATACCACATTATTCATCACCGTCTCCCACTTATCTGTTGCATTGTGTCTGCAGCAAATACAGAATATTCAATTGTGTACATATTATATTTTGTCGTCCGCAAAAAATTGATTTATTTTTTCAGAATTTTCTTTCATCCACAATTATTCCATTTCTTAATAAAAGTTTCAAAACTAATCATGCAATTTCCATTTATGTTCCTTCATGTCTACATTATCTGTCACCACCGACATCAAAACCTTAGCTAAATTTTTATTTTTAAATCTATTTTTTCTTTTTATCAAGAATACAAATTTTCAAGTTCTCTTATCCAAACCACAATCTATTTCTTCATCTTTAATTTTTAATGCCCATTTCTCACATTCAGAGAATACAAACAAATTCCTACTAATGGACTTTTACCATCCTAGTTAAATTTTACTTTTCCGTATTCAAAACTACTTAGCATATTCTCCATCACTGTAACACTATGACCAGTCTCCTCTTACCTCACACCTTTATACTTTCCATTCTACATTGATATTTATAATTTTATTTCTTTACATTAATTTCTTCCACTTTTCTTTCAGCAATGTTAATTTTTTGTTCATTCCGTTGACAGAGTCGTCGAAGACCTCAACTCTAGATCACGCAGTTTTTCATTTGAATTTTCAATCAATAAATCATTGACAGGAAAGAGAAGAGCGGTTATTTGCCAATTAAGTTCTCTGCCACATCAATTCTTTTCTCAATTTTACATATATATATATATATTATATATATATATATATATATATATATATATATATATATATATATATATATATATATATATATATATATATATATATATATATATATATATATATATATATATATATATATATATATATATATATATATATATATATATATATATATAATATATATATATATATATATATATATATATATATATATATATATATATATATATATATATATATATATATATATATATATTATATATATATATATATATATATATATATATATATATATATATATATATATATATATATATATATATATATATACTCTGTCCTAATTCTCGCCCCAGAATCTTCTGGAATATCTCTGCCTTGAGTGATCTCTGGAGGAGGCCGTCTGCGGTGGGCGGCTTCATTAGCGAAGTGTGGCCTTCCCAGCGTGGGGTGGTCAGGGGGTGAGAAGGTAAAAAAAAAAGGTATATATATATATATATATATATATTATATATATATATATATATATATATATATATATATATATATATATATATATATATATATTATTATTAATAAAATAAAAAAAAAATTTAAAAAAAAAAAAAACAATAAATGAATTTAAAACATACAAACACG
>SEYY01018438.1:185000-200000 GCA_009176605.1 Armadillidium nasatum | reverse complement strand
AAATTGAAAGGAAGAAAAACGCAAAAGTAAAATAAAATTACATTTACTTTTCGTTTTTAGACTACAGAAAAAAGAAAAATCTTACGATTTTTTTTTTTTTTTTTTTTTTCCTCTATGTTCTTAACCAAATTTACTTTTTGAACATTTTAAAAAATTATACCAATTTTTCAGTTCAAATATTAAACTTTTCCCATTGTACATATTTTCTTAGTAATTTTTAGATTTCTTATCCTTCTTTTTTCCTACTTTTTTATATATATTATATATATATATATATATATATATATATATATATATATATATATATATATATATATATATATATATATATATATAATATATATATATATATATATATATATATATATATATATATATATATATATATATATATATATATATATATATATATATATATATATCTTCTAGGAAAAGAGACAGAGGGCTGCAAATTTCCACCAGAGTTGGGAGAATAGAGGGGACCTACTCAAGTTAAAGGCCGACTGATCCCGATACACTACGTTTAAAAGTGTGCAAGTCAAAAGAAATTGGCAAACAGATAAAAGAAGTGTCAGAATTTATCAGTAAAGTACATGTAAGACTGAGCATAGCGGTTAGATTTGGGGTCAGAGAGTTGTAGAGAAAAAAAGATTAGACTATTTAGAAAGGCTCAAACATAAGTAAGAGGAAAACTCAAGGGTATGTCGAAGGAAAGGCACAACGCTTGCCATTAGCAAATCTCTCCTTTCAATTTCCTTTACCACCTTTTTTCTCCTAAATTTAAACTCCAAATTATCTGCTTACAAAAGTCATATATATATATATATATATATATATATATATATATATATATATATATATATATATATATATATATATATATATATATATATATATATATATATATATATATATATATATATATATATATATATATATATTATTATATATAATATAAAATCAAGACTTATGCCGAAATATAATGATCTTCCGAAGAAAATTCTGTTTGGAACAAAGAACAGTCAGGAAAAAAAAAAAAAAAAATTCAAAAATGTCCTTGAAAAATCAGAAAAGAGCCGTGGAACATAATTCAAAAAGATCAGACCGTATTTCTCGCCTAGATCTGCATTCATCTACTATTGTTTATGAAGATGCTATTCTCAAAAGTAGACTTTAATTTCCATTCATATTTTGATCCATCAAAAATGTAACGATTTAAAGGTTTGACTCTCAGATCGATTTTGATTCCATGTTATTGAATTGAACTATAAATTATTTCATTTTACATTAATATTAAGAAATGCAAAACTCTTCTTACTCTGTTCTCTGACCTAACTGTTATATATATATATATATATATATATATATATATATATATATATATATATATATATATATATATATATATATATATATATATATATATATATATATATATATATATATATATATATATATATATATATATATATATATATATATATATATATATATATATATATATATATATATATATATATATATATATATATATATATATATATATATATATATATATATATATATATATATATATATATATATATATATATATATATATATATATATATATATATATATATATATATATATATATATATATATATTATATATATATATATATATATATATATATATATATATATATATATATATATATATATATATATATATATATATATATATATATATATATATATATATATATATATATATATATATATATATATATATATATATTATTTAGAATTTTCTGAAAATTCAAATTCTCATTTACGAAATTCGACTTAAAAATTCAAATAAATGACAGATATTTTTACTCGACTTTATCGAAAAAAAAAGAAAAAAAAGAAGCAAGACGTAAAATTCGACACAAAAATGTAAGGAAAGAAAAAAATAAATTAATAAAGACAAAAGCAAAAAAAAAAAAAAAAAAAAGAAAGAAAAACGAAAAAGAAAATAAGAAGAAACACAGAAACAAGCAAAAGCCATTTCAAATCTTTTCTGACTTTTTACACGAAGGAATGCTTTCTTATTTTCAGTCTTTTTTTTTTTCGTTTCTCGCTTTGCCAATAAGAAAATGTATTAAATTACAAGTGTCTCGGAAAAATAGTTGAAAAGTAATCAACGTATTGAGAAGAAAATGAAAGAACAAAAAAGGGAAAAAACTATTTCTCTGAAGAATGTAACACTCACTACAAAAAAGAAAAAGGAAAAAAAAAGTTTTGTGAAAAATTTAAATATTTATTTATTTTATTCATATTTGACTAAGACTTATAAATAAGAGAAAAATGGTTAATTTCAAGTTATATAAAAACTATTATTGAATATTGTTTTTCCTAAATTTACCAATATTTCCTTATATATATTATATATATATATATATATATATATATATATATATATATATATATATATATATATATATATATATATATATATATATATATATATATATATATATATATATATATATATATATATATATATATATATATATATATATATATATATTATATATATATATATATATATATATATATATATATATATATATATATATAGAGAGAGAGAGAGAGAGAGAGAGAGAGAGAGAGAGAAGAGAGAGAGAGAGAGAGAGAGAGAGAGAGATAAAAAAAATAAGGTAAAATAAGAAATATATAATAAAATAAGAAATAATTAAGAAAAAATTTTCCTTTTTCTTTTTTTTTTGCATTTTCCAAACTATTCATTATAAATTCAAAATATCAACAAGAAAGATAAAATATTTCCGATTTTATTTATTAATATTATTTTGGTAATATCATAATGCCAGTATAAAGCAGTATAATTTCGAAACTTTGATAATATCTCTTCGTTTATTTTTTATCCTTTTACAATTTAGGAAAGTAAAAAGACTAAAAGATTGAAAGGAATTCTTGTCACATAAAATGCAAATTATTAATTTCTTGTGAAGTGTTTGTCAAGAAATTAATTCCATTTACTCAAAGAGCTCGCTTGGTTTATTTCTTGTTTTTCCTTTAAGCTCAGAATTGGTCGCAATTGAAGATAAATTTTGAAATTCTGAGTACAAAAGTCAAAACTGAAACTGGCTTTCTTTGAGGCTAAAATATTTGAAAATAATTCAAATTGCTTTGTAAAGGAAAAGTATAAATTACTTATTTGAATTTATTACAATATATTAATCAAATATGGTAACTTGTAACAGTTTTATTGTTTCCGAAGTTGTTTCATATTTAAGTTTATTTTAAATTTTTCATTTGAGAAAATAATAATCCTAATTAGCTATATGAAAAGTCAGGGAAGAATTTTTTATATATTCCATATTTATATTATAATATAATATATATATTATATATATATATATATATATATATATATTATATATATATATATATATATATATATATATACATAAAAATATATAGATATTATCTTATTAAAGTGTTTAAATTCAATTAATGATACTTTCTACGCTATTAGCACTTATATATATATATATATATATATATATATATATATATATATATATATATATATATATATATATATATATATATATATATATATATATATATATATATATATATATATATATATATATATATATATATATATATATATATATATATATATAGGATATTTCATCGTTAATAGCAAATGATTATTAAAAACTGAAAATGTACAACATATTATATTCATTTTATTTTAAAACTTCTATAAGAAAAAAAAATGATACAGTAAATTTTGTTTTATATTTGCTGCATAATATGAAGTTGCAAGTTCGGAAAACCTGATTTTACCAAATAAAATTCAACGTTATGTAAATGAAACCTTCCCATACGGTCGCAAGTGAATACTTTTCTTTCCACAAATATAGAATTTTATTTTGTAGCATATATATATATATATATATATATATATATATATATATATATATATATATATATATATATATATATATATATATATATATATATATAATATATATATATATATATATATATATATATATATATATATATATATATATATATATATATATATATATATATATATATATATATATATATATATATATATATATATATATATATATATATATATATATATATATATATATATATATATATATATATATATTATATATATATATATATATATATATATATATATATATGGGAGGTTCAGAGTTGAAGTGAACCAAATCCATATTTTTGTTCATTTTGCAACCTTGTGAAATTTAATTCTTTAAAAACAACTTCTTCACATCTCCCTCTCAAAAACACCTCCCAACTTTCTTATCTTCTTCGTAGGCTCTTCCGTCTCACCTTGGTCTTAACATAAATAATGCATTCATTGTCTTGGGAACCACATACCACAATGGATGCTTAAGGCGGCCTCTAAGAAGCTGGGGATACTGTTAAGATTGCTAAAATTTTACTCTTCTGAGCAGTTACTACAATTATATAAGGGTCTCATTTGCCCTTGTATGGAGTACTGTTCTCACATTTGGGGGGGGTTGTTCCGATTCCTCCTCTCTTCTGGATAGGGTTGAGTCTAAAGCTAAAAGATTAATTAACTGTCCTCTACTTTCAAACTCTCTTGACCCTCTATCTCTGCGACGTGAGGTTGGCGCACTATCCTTTTCTACAGGTACTACAATGGGAAGTACCTGAGGGAATTGGCCTCTCGCATTCCACCTACTTTGCGTCGCCCTCGATGCACAAGGGTTGCCGTGCTTTCGCACGAATTTTGTGTGGATGCTGGAAACCCCAAACTTACCCGTTGTGGTGCCTCCTTCTTTCCAGCCATCTCTTTCCTGTAGAACTCCCAACCATCTTTCTATTTTTAATCCTTCATTTATTCTTCCTTTCTTCAAGGCTTCCGTCTGTGCCCACCTGAGAGGTGTGCGTTAGGTTCGTGGCTGGGTTGATTCTCTTCTTCCTTTTTCTTTTATAAGCCCCCTCCTTGGAAAGCGCTCTGCCAGTGAGTGGTGGTGATCTGTAAAAAAACAAAAAAAATTTTTTGCCCATTTTGCACTAACACTGCCATGGTAGAGTAAATATGTTTTATTTTCTGTGTATTAGTGAATCAGTTCTATAGTTCAATATTTATTCACCAGATTGCAGCAAGAATAATTAGAAGTCAATGTCAATTAATGCAGATAATCAAATTTGAGTTATTTTTCTCAAAAATGAGTCTCATGGACTTCGTTCACTTTAATATTGAACACTCCCCAATATATATATATATATATATATATATATATATATATATATATATATATATATATATATATATATATATATATATATATATATATATATATATATATATATATATATATATATATATATATATATATATATACCTCACACTTTACACAACTTCCGCAGTATGAATCTATCTTTATTTTTCAATTTTATTTTCACCTTCAACTTTTTTTTTTTATACATTTTATTCGTCAAAATTTCTCATTGAAAACGCTTCTTTACACCCTTAACAGTTGTTACTAATAATTTTCATTATTAAACTCTTTCAAAAATCAAAATCGTTCGCACTTATTCTTTCCATTAAAATATCGTATTATTTTTATAAATCTTTATGATTTTTTCAGTCTTTTATAAAATCTTTCAAAATACAACAAGTCTCACTCAGAAAAATTCATATTTGCTTTTGTGTTTATGCTAATGCAATTCAAAATCTCTTTAAAGCTCCATTCGTTCTTCTATTTTTCACCACAATCAATCACTATTATTTGAATCAACTTATGTTCCACTCAGTAAATATTTTCCATTTCCATTTGTCATAATGACTTTCACCTTTAATGCTTTTTCTCATTTAATCAGCCAACTTAATCATTATCAAAAGTAAATCTTTCATTTCTGTTAATTAACTGGAAGCTTTCAATTAAGTCTAATAAAGCATACAAGTTTGTTTTTATCTTTTTTATTTTTATTTTTATTTTTTATTAATTTATTTTTTTTTTTTTGCTGTGAAAATGTAAATATGAAAATTAAAATAAAATAAAATAAAATTTTACCCATTACTTGTAATACATATTTAAATAATGTACATATCTACAAATATACACGCATACATACACATACATACATATATACTATATATATATATATATATATATATATATATATATATATATATATATATATATATATATATATATATATATATATATATATATATATATATATATATATATATATCTTCCGGTGGGCTAAGGCCGGTGGCCTACCAATTTCCTACCGTAGTTGGAAGAATCTATGCTGGTCGCTGGAGGCCGACATGTCATGATACACGGCGTTTGAAAGTGTGCAAGTCAAAGGAAATTAGCGGTGGTGAACATTGAAATCACCTAATATAATGATTTCACAGAAAGGAGAAAAAGAGGGAATGTGCTCTGTTTTGGAGTTTAGATAGTCGAAGAGTTTAGGATAGTCAGTAGAGGAGATAAATAAACAGAACAAATGAATTTAGTCGTAGAATGGCAAGAGAGCCTAAGCTATAAGATGGAAAATTCTGAAGACTCCAATTTAGAGACACGAGAACAAACGACATTGTTGCGCAAACATACACAACAACTGCATTTGACTGAAAATTGAGGATAGGGACAGTAGGAGGAAACAGAGTAGGGTTTGATATCAGAACGCTCAAACACCTTAGTTCCGGTTAAGAATAAGAAGTGAGGTCTAGAAGAAGAGAGGTGATGTTCAACAAAGTGGAAATTGGACGAAGACTGCGAATGTGGCAGAAATTAATGAAAAAAAACAGACCGTGCATCCGAAGCAGCCGGTTGCAATTCAGGGTGGCACCAACCCTATCACCGGATGCCACCAACTCCAAAGTGGTGATGGACAAAGAGGTGAATGAGGGCTATCTTTGGAATTCGTCCTTCTAGGGTTCTCCGAGACAGTTGTTGATGACGCCATATTTGTTATTATTTTCTTATTTAAAGGATGTGTTATCTGTAATAGTGTTTATTGTGAGTGAAAGGAGAGCCTACTCCGCGTAGAAGAAGGTAGAGATGAGCGAGAAAAGGTGCGCACCACTGGGCACCAGGATGAGATGGGAAGTACTCTAAACATCCCATATATCCAATGGAGGGTAATCTCATCGCTTTGGGAGTGCTACTTCCCTCCCCCATATTATATATATATATATATATATATATATATATATATATATATATATATATATATATATATATATATATATATATATATATATATATATATATATATATATATATATATATATATATATCAAAGTAAGATTTTTCATTCCCGCTAATTAACAGTAAACTTTTAACTTTGTTTAATAAAGCATACAAGTTTTTTTTGTTTTGTTTTTTTATATTTATTTATAAAATATCGATGTACGTTTGTAAATTAAAACTTCTTCTACAGTGATGTTATTTTTTTACGCTATTATATGCATATTATATTGTTAAAAAAATACTATATATATATATATATATATATATATATATATATATATATATATATATATATATATATATATATATATATATATATATATATATATATATATATATATATATATATATATATATATATATATATATATATATATATATATATATATATATATATATATATATATATATATATATATATATATATATATATATATATATATATATATATATAAAAACAAAGTGCTTCTTAATCTGTATAATGCATTTAATATTAGTTTTCGGGATCGATACTTCTTATAGGAAAATTAAAGTCTAAATACAGTAAGTAGAAAATTGAGCACGACAAAGAATATAATAAATTGGATCAATAAGTTATTTCTTGAATGAAAAATAAGTCATAATAATCTAATCCGTTCAATTAAATAATCTGAATTTAGGAAATGAATTATTTATTAAATATGTAGCAAAAATGTTGCACAAATGTAGCATTTATGTAGGAAAAATGTAACATGAAGAAGTAAAAATGTAGCTAAAAAACTAAGATAATTTTAGCGAAATGTAGCTATATATGAAGGAAAAATGTAGCCTGAAGTTTCAAAAATATAGCTAAAATATAGGATGTTTTTAGCAAAAATGTAGCCCAAATATACAATAAAAATAGTTTTAATATAGCAAAAGTGCTACATGAAAGTAGCATAAATATACTGTGTACAGTATGTATATATATATATATATATATATATATTATTATATCGGTATCGGTATCGGTATATCGGTATCGGTATCGGTATAGTATCGGTATATATCGGTATATATATAGTATCGGTATCGGTATATATCGGTATCGGTATATATATAATATATATCGGTATCGGTATATATATATATATATATATATATATATATATATATATATATTTAATAAAACAGAACCTCAACATGAGCGTAAAACATAATTCATGTATTTGGACTAAAATTACATTTAACCAATTTTCAGGTAATGGAATTAATATTTTGAAATTAATTAATTTCTAAATCAAAATGATAAATTATATTGAAGTATATTATTATTTGTTCATAATTTATGTTTTTAATTAAGTATTCGTCAGATACATAACAAAGATAATAGTAATAATAATAATAATAATAATAATAATAATAATAATAATAATAATAATAATAATAATAATAATAATAATAATAATAATAATAATATTAATAATGATAATAATAATGATAATAATGATAATAATTATAACAATAATAATAATTCTAATAATAATTAGAATTATAGCGATAATGATGATAAAATGCTAATAATAATAATATTAATAATAATTTTATAATAATAATAGAACTAATAATAATAACAATAATAATAATAATAATAATAATAATTATTATCATTATTATTATTACGCCGTAAAAATAATAATAATAATAGTAATAATAATAATAATAATAATAATAATTTCATAACGATAAATAATAATAATAATTATAATAGTAATAATAAAATATGCAACTTAATAATAATAATAAAATAATAATAATAATAATAATAATAATAATAATAATAATAATAATAATAATAATAATAATAATAATAATAATAATAATAATAATAATAATAATAATAATAATAATAATAATAATAATAATAATAATAATAATAATAATAATAATAATAATAATAAATAATAATAATAATAATAAATAATAATAAAATAATAATAATAATAATAATAATAATAATAATAATAAATAATAATAATAATAATAATATAATAATAATAATAATAATAATAATAATAATAATAATAATAATAATAATAATAATAATAATAATAATAATAATAATAATAATAATAATAATAATAATAATAATAATAATAATAATAATAATAATAATAATATAAGCTTATGGAATCACAGAAGTAGGAAAAGTATAATGAAATAAAAAACACAAAATATAAAATTAAAATATTTCTATTTTCATTTAATTTGAATATTTTTGTTTTTAAATTTTTAACAATTATTATTCAGTAAAATGCTAATTCAGAAAAAGATATTAGAAAAAAGTGAAAAACAAATTGTTGTTTAAAATTATATTAAATGTAGTTTTATTTATAAAAAATTACTATATAATATATAATTTGGATTAAATAATTCCCTTTCTTTGTGTTTTTCTTCAGCTATATCAACGAATCGGGCTCCATAAATTTAAAATTACCGGATTCTGGCTCCAGCTCCATTTCTGATTCAGACTCTCGGACTCCGATTTCTGCTCCGACTCCAAGTTTCGTTTCCTCAGCCGTTGTTTCTACTTCAGAAACGCTTAAAAGACTCTTTTGCACTGAAAATTTTTTCCTAAAGGATCGTTGGGACAAGTTGCAAAAATGTCCCAACAAAATTTTTCAAAATTTATTTTCTTTTTTCCTTATCAAAAATTTTACTGTGACATTTTATGCCACTTGTCCCAACGATTCATTAGGACAATTTTTTGCAGTGTACTAATTCATTTATTGTCTCTTAACAATTTCAAATATGAAGAATATTTTAAAGCAAAAAATTCGTTGACTCCTTCTCAGAATCCGTACCAAACTTTGGATATATTTTTCTTTTGTCTCCACCCAAAACATTGCCTTTCAGAGCCAAACTCTGATTCCATGTCATTTTTATAATAAATAATAATAACTAATAAAACTATAGTTTTATTTCTTTTCATTCTTTTATTTTCTACTCAAATCTTTAAAAGCTTTAAAATGTTTCAAAAGAGTGTTATTTCATATATTTTATAACTATATATATATATATATATATATATATATATATATATATATATATATATATATATATATATATATATATATATATATATATATATATATATATATATATATATATATTATATATTTATATATATTTTAACATATTTGAATTTCTGCCAACATAAAAATTTGTGAAATTGTTTTCATTTTAAAATGATATTTTGTGCTCGCTTCTTCCAACTAGTTAATAAATATTACAATCCTACCATTCATTTTTATCGAACATCACCGCACGTCACTTTTGCAATGCACATCTCAAAACCCACCACACCAGAACCCTGAAAGTGTTTGCTGCACCTGTGAATCTCTCGAACCCAACTTGAAACAACTCAAACGTACGAATGGGACCATTTCGCAGCTAATAAACCTGGTCTTCCTGAAAATTCTACAAGGAAAAGTATAGACTGAATGTAAGAAGATACAAGTCCTACAAATATGGTGAAAACTTTTCCTAGAGGTAATTGAAGATTATGAAGTGATAGCAACAAAATAATAATAATAATAATAATAATAATAATAATAATAATAATAATAATAATAATAATAATAATAATAAATAATAATAATAATAATAATAATAATAATAATAATAATAATAATAATAATAATAATAATAATAATAATAATAATAATAATAATAATAATAATAATAATAATAATAATAATAATAATAATAATAATAATAATAATAATAATAATAATAATAATAATAATAATAATAATAATAATAATAATAATAATAATAATAATAATAATAATAATAATATAATTGTATAATCAGAAATATGTGACTTCCATATGATAGAAAATTCATATGAAAAATTTATAATGGATGTAAGTCTTTTTTATAATTTTTTTAATTAATATTTTATAGTTTTTTTTCTTGCTTTTATCATTATTATATTTTAATAAAAAAAAATTTAATTTGCTCTCATAGCTTTGTCTGAAAAGCCATCAAAAATTTCATTCCTGGAAAAATTTTAATCATTTTAAAATTAAAAAATAAGCAAAAATAAACATCTTATTTAAAATAAAATAGAAAAATGCAACGACAGAGTCGCTTGAAGCACTTTTGAAGACGTTTATCAAAATAACTTTATATGATTTAATATAAAAACTTCTTTGTTATATTACCTAAAAAGGAAACTAGAAGCGTATATATATATATATATATATATATATATATATATATATATATATATATATAATATATATATATATATATATATATATATATATATATATATATATATATATATATATATGTATACCGTAAAGTGGGGTAATTAAGGACACATGGGTTAATTCGGGACACGTGAGATAATTCGGTACAATGACAAAAAATTGCAATTATAATCATCCAAAATATGTCTTTACAGTGCTCAAATTCTAACTAAATAAACTAAATAAATAAAAATAAAAAAGTACAACGATTGAAATGAAAAAGTGTAATATAAATGTGAATACAAAATAGTTTCCTTAAAATTTTTAAAATAAAATTTTTGATTAATTGTATATCTATTTTAATGTTTATTTTCTTGCAATAATAATGTTTATTTAAGTTTGTCTTAAAATGTTTATGTACTCTACTAGATTGTTAAGCAACAGACTTTGCATAGATAATAAAATGTAATTTTTCAAAAAATACCATATAATACCTCTAACGTTGTTTCATTCCAACCTTATATTTAAAAAAATATAAAGAAACTACGATTGATTCAGCACATGGTGCACTCCTTCACTTAAAATGTTGGTAGCGATCACACAGCTGACTTATAACATAGGAGGAAAATCTAGAAAGAGACGAGCTTCAAACAACAAAAAAGCTTTGAGGTGAAGTAGTTGTGATTTGTGATTCCTGTCGTCAATGAAGCCAGACATGGAGTCAGAATCCTCTCAAAACCCCAACAGCATAATCTGATGTGGACTACGAACCAGCCATATAATAGATCTTTAAAGGTGTAAAATAATAAGGTTTTATGTCTTAGGTATTAATTTTTTATAAAACTTTTAAATAAATCAAATTTATTGAGTATTGACAAAATTTGACTCAAATACTAAGCTTCATACAAAGCACAAAATTTGTTAGAATTAATTCTGATGAAGAAATGTTAATAAGAAAAGGTTAATGAACCTCAGTGGAGTCAGTGAATCATTCAGATAAGACACACATATGTTTTATGAGAGAAAGTGTAAAATGGGTAAAATTCGTTCCAAATATCAAACTTTTTGTGATTCAATTCGGTAAAGGATGAAATATACATAAATTAACTTTTTTCCATTGTCTTGCGCTATATTCATACACTTGCTTTCGACTTCATAGTATTTAAGTTTAGCCAGAAACAATTTAAATTATTACAGATACAATTTTTGTATCTATAATAAAGATTAAATAGCTACAGAATTTGCGACTATAATATTAGTGACGTCGATTAGATCGATATCTCTGAAAAAAGATTTCAAAGTATGATAGATTTAAATCTATTTATGTATCAGGAAAGTATTGATATAATAAATAATGAAATCGAATAACAAACAATGAAAAGCGGTAGTAACGTCATTCCATGACGTTAATGCTTACCTAACTATTTCTAGCATTAAAAGCATTACATTTCTTTATCTTTTATATTTATTATATTTGTAATTTTGTACAATAGACTAAAATTTTTATAATTCATAAATTTCGAAGCAATAAAACATAATTATAAGAATTTTGTTAACGTAATTATTTAAAATAATATTTTAATTTTTGTTTGAAAATGTCTACTGAATCATCATAATTAATGAAATAAAACACTTTAATAATAATGATTTCAAGATATTTAAAAATTGGTGTGGAGCGAATTGCGACGCCCTTAAAAATCGTTGGGTAATTCGGTCCACATTCTAATTTGTTACCTATTATATAGAAATTTATAATTTTACTACTTCAACTGCAGTTCCAAAGGATAATGATAATAATTAAAAAAATAATAATATTGAAAAAGCAAAAACTAAAAAGTCTATATTAGCATTTTAAGTATCCAAAAATGTGGTCCGAATTATCCCACTTTACGGGTATATATATATATATATATATATATATATATATATATATATATATATATATATATATATATATATATATATATATATATATATATATATATATATATATATATATATATATATATATATATATATATATATGTGTGTGTGTGTGTGTGTGTGTGTGTGTGCGTGTGTTTGCGTGCGTGTATGCGTGTATGGCATTCTTACCTTTCAGAAAAAATGATTATCTCTATCTGGACATCGGCACTCTTCCATCCAATCTTCGATCTTCAATAAACTTCTCTTAGCAGACACTTACTTAGACACAAGTAGAAATCTGTATCTCTCCAGAATTTCTTTTAACTACCAGGTCGCTTATGCTAAGGTTTTTTCCTGATTATTATTATCTAGATAATGATTTAATAAAAAAATTGAAGATTTTAAATCAGCAAAATTGGAAATTGTTAATCCATCTATCATGTTTTAGTTTCAAGAAAGGGAAATCCAACATTTGTTCAGATTTCCGATAATTTTAAAAAGAAAATTTAAAATTTAAAAATTTAATCTTAATAATTTCTACCCTTTTCTAATAAATCTTCTTTGAAATATAAGTTCCTCTGTATCCACGCTTTAAGTAGTAAAATTGTGAACCTTCTTAATTGAGAAATTGATATATTCTTAGAGTAGAACTTTTTCATTTGATATTTTTGAAATCGTTCGAAAACAAAAAATTTACTTCATTTTCTATAAAGTGGAATAATTACGAGAATTATACGATTACAATAATTAGTTTCTAATCTACTAAATATAGCTAGAAAGTAGTTAACTTGAAAAATGCGCCTATATCATTTTCAATCAAACCTCAAAACTTGCATAATTTTTGTTTTATAATTTGACAGAAAAGTATATAGATAATTATATTCGATTAATTAAACTGTTTTTATAAAAAATTTTAATTACATCTTTTATATTTTTCCTCTCATTTGAATTCTTGAATAATAAGGGTTTTTATACTTTAATATTCTAAGAAAGATGATAATAATTTTCACAATTTTAAATCATTTAATAGTTTAAGTAATTTAAAAATTAATTCATGAACCATGAGCATAAAAAAAAAGACTCATCAATACTCATCAATCTTCTATTTAATCCCATTCAGTCTTTACATTACTGATCTTCAGTCTTTAATGTTTCTCTAAAATAATTTACTTCTGAGGTTTTATAGTGACACTTTTGTCACTTTCCCAAAGTGATCGATCAAACAATGAATATTCCACCCAGTTGTGGGTTCATTTTTTATTTTTATTATTTTTCAGAAATTTGAAGAAATAATGGCAATATGCTATTGAAACTATTCTCATGGAAAAAAACTGAGATATTATTATATGTATAATAATAATAATAATAATAATAATAATAATAATAATAATATATAATATATATTATTATTATATTATTATTATTATTATTATTATTATTATTATTAAAATTATCACTATTATTATTATTATTATTATTATTATTATTATTATTATTATTATTATTATTATTATTATTATTATTATTATTATTATTATATTCAATATTTTTAAAATTATCAATAAAATTATTATTAAATATTATTAAATTATTATTATT
>SEYY01018438.1:162500-165000 GCA_009176605.1 Armadillidium nasatum | reverse complement strand
TATATATATATATATATATATATATATATAGAGAGAGAGAGAGAGAGAGAGAGAGAGAGAGAGAGAGAGAGAGTATTGTATTTATATATGTATGTAGATAGGTAGGTAGTTATTAGGTTTCATATTCATGTGCTATCGACAAATCTTAGTAAAGTATCGATATAGCTGTTTGCGGATTGTGTGTAAACATTTACTTCTCTTTCAAATATTTGGAACATCATGTTATAAACGTATGTTTGAAGTAAATGTGCATTTCGGAAGTGTGTAATTTATTTGTGTAATTAGAATATTATTTTTATCTAAGCATGAATATTCAACGTTCAAACTTTAAACCGATATATCAATTAATTTTATGAAGTGTTATTTAGAAAACATAGTTACTGAATACTTCTCTATTGCATCTCCGGAAAGGCCTTAATTTCACTGTCATAATCAGAGCCAACCTAATATTCATTTAATATTTAGTTTATTTACACTTGGCTGGAGAAATACTTGATTGTCAGTTCAGATTTTCTGTCAATCAATAACTTACCAGTTGAAAGTTTTTTATATTACTTTTTAATATGTAAGTTCCTATATCAGGTGAAAGCTTTTTTTCATTACTTTTTATTATAAAAGTTCCTATATCAGGTGAAAGTTTCTTTTATTATTTCTTATTATGGAACTTCATATCTCACGAACTTTTTTGATTTAGATCAAAACCTGTCAGTAAAGGTTTTTCCAGGGATCGAACCTGAGGCCATTGGTACTCGAATCTATTATTTTTTTTTATTCGTTATACGTATTACCGTATCGATCACTTTCAACGCTTCTGAAATAAATATAAATACAATTATTTTAAAAAATTAGTAGAATAGTATAGTATAATAGAATTATTTGGTATAGAATAGCATATAATATAGTATATATAGAATAATATGTATATAGGTATAGTATAGCATAAAGTATAGCATATTAAGTTTATTATAATAGAATAATATGCATAGTAAATAGCATAATGATTCAAAGATAAAAACAATTCTGATAAAGATATTTCATAGAGCAGGAGTTGGCTTTTCATGTATTCTTCGTCAAATTTATTGTGAATAAGTTGAGAAGAGCAAAAATTTATTCAGCAAACAAAATGTTTCGAAAATTTCGTAAAGAATAATTTACTGTTCATTGAAAAACCGCTTTTAATATTCGAAAACTAATGACATAGATCGCTGATTGACCGCCTTTATGTAATAAGGTTTGTGATAGTTTTTTAAGGATCTGATAATGAAAAATGAAAAATAAAAAATGAAAAATAAAAATAAAAATACCAAAAAAAAAAACAAACAAAAAAAAAAACGAACATTTATTCATAACTTCTAAAAATTAGGAAAAATGAACTGAAACTAATAATAAGTAAGAATAGGATAAATGATCAATTTTTAATGTTAATTACAAAGAAATTTTTATTATTCATTATTATTATTATTATTATTATTATTATTATTATTATTATTATTATTATTATTATTATTATTATTATTATAGAAAATAGGATATTTATTTTACTTTTACTGATTGTCAGTTCAAATTTTCTGTCAATCAATAAACTACCAGGTGAAAGTTTTTTTTATTACTTTTTATTATGAAAGTTCCTATATCAGGTGAATGTTTCTTTTATTACATTTTATTATGAAAGTCCCTATATCAGGTAAAAAAAATTTCATTGCTTTTTATTATGAAAGTTCCTATATCAAGGTGGAAGTTTCTTTTATTACTTCTTATTATGAAAGTTCCTATATCAGGTGAAAGTTTCTTTTATTACTTTTATATATATATATATATATATATATATATATATATATATATATATATATATATATATATATATATATATATATATATATATATATATATATATATATATATATATATATATATATATATATATATATATATATATATATATATATATATATATATATATATATATATATATATATATATATATATATATATATATATATATATATATATATATATATATATATATATATATATATTTTTTTTTTTTAAAAGTTCACATCTCACGGGCATTGCCCTATTCAAGGGAGAGGAACTTTTCTAGGTAGTAAATACCTAGGATCCCGAAGTGGGATCGAACCGGCGCCCTTAAGCACGTGAGTCAATCACTTTACCGTTTGAGCCACGGTAAACGGCTATATATATATATATATATATATATATATATATATATATATATATATATATATATATATATATATATATATATATATATATATATATATATATATATATATATATATATATATATATATATATATATATATATATATATATATATATATATATATATATATATATATATATATATATATATATATATATATATATATATATATATATATATATATATATATATATATATATATTATATATATATATTGCTAAAATGAATTAATGTTTCTTTCTTAATGAGTTTCGATAGAGCAAAAATTTATCTCAT
>SEYY01018438.1:147500-157500 GCA_009176605.1 Armadillidium nasatum | reverse complement strand
GATTCCATTTTTATCTTCGTATTTTATCTTTAAATAGAAAATTACGTGAAGAAATTGCATGAGAGAATCGTATTATGAGCTTGCATACATCCATTTTCACTAACTATATATATATATATATATATATATATATATATATATATATATATATATATATATATATATATATATATATATATATATATATATATATATATATATATATATATATAGTTGCTTTACCTCAGAACTGTACAGCAATTATTTGTTCTGAATTAAGATTGAAGTCAAAACGTCAGTACTCAATGACATTTCCCCCTTTTTTCAAGTTAGTTTTAGTGCTGAATAGACATTTGAAATTATGGCCTGTAAATCTCAATTAGTACGAAGGTCTCCTAGTGAGAAGGATCATTCAGATTGTGTCAAACAAACTGTGAATCATCAAAATAATTTTGTCATTTGGTCAGTCATCAATAGTATAGGTAATGGTCGTTTTTTTTTGGTCATAAGCGCTATAGAGCAAGATAAAGGCAAAGGAGTACTGAAAAAATAGCTGCTGTCTCAGGTAGGAAAATTGCAAACAACGAATAGTTTGTATTTAATCAAGACTGTTCATCGTGTCACACAGTAAATTTAATATAATACTTTTTTAAAATAAGAAACGCTCCTCTCTTGCCTTTCCACTGCCATTCCCCTGATATAAATCCGATGACAAGCGCAAATAAGAGTTAATAAAGATGGAACTAGTTGAGATAATTACCACAAAAAAAAACAAGGCTTATTGAGAAGATAATTTAGATTTTGACCCATCATCTGAACATACTGGAGCCCATGAAAAGGGCTCTACCCGTAAATGGTGGCCTTCTGTAGGAAAAAAAAAAAGTAGTTATGTACTGATAGCATTCAAAAAAGAATCGAGGCTTTACTTGCTGTCAAATGGGGTTTAACAAAGTATTTCATAAAACATTTTTATTTAACAATCTAAGTTTCTAATTTCTTTATACGTTCAAAAGACATTAAATATTCCATAAATTTCAAAAATATTGTTTTATTTGTAGGCGATATCAAAAAATATTAGAAATATTAATATTATCAGACATTAAAGTGCAAATGTAGACAATTTTGAAGATTCAAACTGTTTTTACCATAAAGAAAACATAATATATATATATATATATATATATATATATATATATATATATATATATATATATATATATATATATATATATATATATATATATATATATATATATATATATATATATATATATATATATATATATATATATATATATATATATATATATATATATATATATATATATATATATATATATATATATATATATATATAATTAAAACCGGCTTACAATTATCATATTAATATCAAAAAATTTCATTGAAATGCTCCTCAGTATCTGTCTCAAGTTTACAAAGTTATGAAAATTGTTTCTCCTAACTGGAGCAATTCCAAATATATTTTTATACTAAATTGAACCTTAAAGGAGATTTAAAATAATAACATACCATTTATTTTATCATTATATTATTATTATTATTATTATTATTATTATTATTATTATTATTATTATTATTATTATTATTATTATTATTATTATTATAATTATTATTATTATTATTCTATTACTATTATTTTATTATATAATAATATAATAATTATATGCTATTATTCATTAATGCAATGAATATCATTATATATATATATAATAATCGATATATATATATATATATATATATATATATATATATATATATATATATATATATATATATATATATATATATATATATATATATATATATATATATATATATATATATATATATATATATATATATATATATATATATATATATATATATATATATATATATATATATATATATATATATATATATATATATATATATATATATATATATATATATATATATATATATATATATATATATATATATATATATATATCAGAGTGATGACTAGGAGTAAAACAAATTTCCTGATATGTTTAACGAGCATCTAGGTACCGATCACCAAAAAAAAAATTTATTTTTTATAATTATGAAAAAAAAGTCCCCTAAACTGGGATTTGAAGTTTTCAGATATTGCTTTTATTTATATTATACTAAACAAATTAGAAATTGTTGGTTGTACCGAACTTTATATGTAAATACTTTTCTGTTTTTCATATGTCATTTAACTCTTCCATCACTTTCACAACCCTTTCAGCAAAGGTATATCAAGGGCTGATAGTGCCCGGTTCCAGTTAGTTTTTAGGCACTTCAGGGCACTAACTAATACCCCCAAAATAGTGATGACGAAATGGAGGTCGTCATAAGTTGTTTCTTTAAGTTTCTTATTAGTGAACCATGCTTCTTTCCACTTGTTGGCGATGAAGCATGCTGGAAGCTGCAAAATACTTTGCCATGATGCAGGAGAAAGTACACAATGAGGGTTTATAGAGCTCTCGAGTTCTATCGTTCATTGTGCTGTGAAGGAAAATTTTTAATACTTGACCACGAACCTACTGTACTTTTGAAAATGTTGAAATGCCTTGCAGAGTTCAAACAAGAACTTGAAGGCGGTTCTCCAGCCCAGGTTCTCGTAGACATCCACTTTTGCCTCTAATTTTTATCTACTTTGACGTTCTTCGTAGTTTTCTAATAGCTTATCGATAAACTTGTAGTTCAGACTCGGTTTGATGGTAATTTTAGAAAAGTACTTGTCCATAAAAGTTCTTTATATTCTGTTTAAAATGTGATGCAGACATCCAATTTATTGAGGCATCTTTAAACCCTTTCCAGTTATCATTCTCAGTAGTCTTGCAACAACGCCATCTGATCTTCCTGTGCTGAAGAGTGTCGTGTCACATATGATCATTTAATGCTCGACCACCCATCATAGTCATCAGCCATTTTGTTCATTGCATCATATACACCCCGAGACGATCTGCTTTGCACCTAGCCACAGTCTATTGCAAGTAAATGAAGAAAAAATTGCTTTTCTTCCTTAATTTTTTTTTATATTATTTTTCCTTTTTCCAGAAAGTCTGACGACTCCACGATATTCACCTGATTGTGTTAATGTAGTAAGAATCACACCATTTTCTAAAAGACTTGCACATACTTTAAATGCTTTATGATCAGATAAAAATTGACGAGTCACTAATTTTGTTGCCTTGTTTGTGGCAGATGGTTTTCTTCTCTGACTGGCTCTGAATCATCAGAGCTGCTCTCTGATAGGCTGCTCTCTTTGTCTCTTGAGATATGAGATACATTTTCCATATTAGATGTGCTAGTGCTATACTCATTCATATAAGATACTTAAATATGTTTTCTTTTTCCTTTGAAGGATGAACAAATGAATTTGGGTGGAGGCTTATGAGTGGTATATCTCACCTTCCAACCTGATTTCATTTGTTTCTTGAAGAGTTCTATATTCTTTCGTCAAAACCAAGCGCCATCAAATTTAGAGACGTCAAGTATGTTATTTAAATCATTCCAGAAGCATATTTTTTGGTCTATGTTGGTTCTTTTCACACAGACCTATAAGTTTAATTAGGAGCATTTATAACTTGCTGAGTGTGAAAGTTGAATTTCTCACACAACTAAATTAATTCATTGGCAATCAGTTTAATTCAATTTTTTTCTTTATTTATTGTTCCAATAACTTAGGAAATGTACCCAAAACAAATCGCTTTTGAGGTAGCCTTGAATAGGTTGTCAAACTTTCATCTCGAGGAAGGTAAAACAGCTTTGTAACGCTGGATTTGACGCCCATTTTTGGCCATTCTTTTTTAACCATGTCGTAGGATTTAAAGTATGTTATGGATATTAGATTAATGTTTTTAATTATATTATTTTATTAAAAAAATCTGTAAAGGGCAAAATAATTACAATGAAAAGAATATAAAACATAACATGATGAGCGAAACGGAAAAACTATTTACTATATATATATATATATATATATATATATATATATATATATATATATATATATATATATATATATATATATATATATATATATATATATATATATATATATATATATATATATATATATATATCCAATCTCTTTAGCACAACTTTGTCACTCAAAGGTAAAAACAATCTGACACTTCTGTTTGAATTGCAGTCGTTTTCAACCTCAATACTGACCTTAAACTTAATGCGTATACAAGAAATAAATGCCTTGTAAGGACATTGTGGTATGGATGAATGCTCACAGAAAGTCTTGACAACAAAACCGAATTGATTTCCTCATCGGTGGAGGAAATATTTTAATTGGAAATAACAAAGGCTGTGATTTTTTTTTTATTAGTTAATAAAAACTCAATGCATACCATAGCAGGACATTTAAAATTCATAATTTTTTCCTAAGTCATTACCCTGATATATATATATATATATATATATATATATATATATATATATATATATATATATATATATATATATATATATATATATATATATATATATATATATACTCCTAATTTGTAAAAGATTTAACGTTAAATATGAATTTTCCTCTTCGAGTTTTTTGGATTCTTAACTAAAATCAAGGAATTAAAATTTCTTTATCACTTTTATGCCACCTCCCATTCCCATCATATATCTTGAAGGAAAAAGCTTTAATTTTAAATTAAAAAGAATTAAAAATTAAATTATGATGTAAGAAATTGGAATTATGGAAGTAGAATTGTATGATACTCGATAAAAGAGATTTACATACTTACATTTGAATATCTAAAACACACACTTTCTTAAACACACCCCTACACCTACACACGCACAAGCACACACACACACGTGTATATAATATATATATATATATATATATATATATTATATATATATATATATATATATATATATATATATATATATATATATATCTTATGTTGGGCAAAGACCAGAGGCCTACCAATTTCCACCAGAGTTGGGGGAAAACTGGAAATATGGTCGATAATGGCTGACATGTCCCGATACATGGCGCTTGAAAAATTACAATCAAATTAAGTTGGTAAAACAGATAAAGGGAGTGTGTTCTAGGCTTTACCAGTAGAGTAAATGTAAGATTGAGCATAGCGGTTAAATCTGGAATCAGAGAGTTGGACAGAGAAAGAATGAGACTGCGTAGAAATTCAAGTCACACGAGCCTTTCTCAATGGAGGAGGTATGCGACGCGATAGTTCAGAAGAGCAGTGTCCGTTGTAATAACGATAGTAAAGAGAGAGTGACGCAACAATTCGACTGCTAGAAAGAGATTGGAGAGAGGTTAGTAAGAACAAAAGAGTTTATATGAAGAAAAGCCCTAGACTCCACCTTCTCGAGAAGAGCTGTATGTGTGGACCACCCCAGATGTGTGAGACCTACTCCATTCAGGGGTGACCAACTCCCCATATAAAAAGCAACCAATTGGGGTGGCGTAAAAAGTCACGAAGGCACTTCAGAACACCTAACACTTTGGAACTTTGCTTAGAAAGAAGAAGTTATTATGATCCTTCCAAGAAAGATCACGAGTAAAAGAAACCACGAGAATATTGAGGACAGATGATGATTAAGTCGAGTGTTTTCGAAGAAGTCAAAGTTGTGTGGAAGGTTGTGTCGAGAAGAAAGTTGTAGGAATTGAGTTTAGAAGCATTGAAATTGCCATGTTTACTCTGCACTAATTTCAAATACGAAAAAGATCAGAAGTCAGTTGCTCCAGGGCCACCTATCTTGCGTCGATTAACTGTTGTTAGGAGGGGTGTCTTTCAAATTGAAAAAAAGGAATGAAGGGTGGAGTCGTCAGCATATGTATGGATATTTGATGAAATTATCGAGAAGTAGAAAAAAAAGAGTTGGGATAGGACAGATCCCTGAGGAACACCACTATTTATAGATTTAAAGAATGAACGGTAGTCGTCTACAACAGCTGCTCTTTCAAAAATAGCTAAAATTTTACAAATTTACTATTTTTTTTTTACAGATTTACAATTCAGGAGTTTTCTTTTCTTTCATTCTAACCTGAAATTCTAGTTTGAAACAGTAACTAAGTATTATTATCTTCAATATACTTCTTACGAAAATATTCGTTTGATTTCACCTAAATTTAATATTCTACTCTACCGTTACACCATCTTTCTACCATCCATCATTTCTTTTTCAATAACTTGAATTTTCCTTTTAAAAAATTTATAGCCATTGCAATGCAAAATGCATGTTTAGTAAAGATTTTCTTTAATAAAATCATACAAGCCTCAATTTTAAAATATCCATTTGTTCTATTTAAAGTTTTTCTGGAATTTTTACGAAATGTTCAAGCGTTTATGTTAGAGGAATAAAACTTTTTTTTATTATAAGAAAACTACTCAAATATGCACATATATATATATATATATATATATATATATATATATATATATATATATATATATATATATATATATATATATATATATATATATATATATATATATATTATATATATGATATATAACTTTCCGCAGTCGACACCACCCTGCATCGTGCTGGATATGATGCTATAATATATAGTATATATATATATATATATATATATATATATATATATATATATATATATATATATATATATATATATATATATATATATATATATATATAAGCTGCTCCGTAGCTCAGATGATCGAGCACTCGCATAGCAAGCAAGAGGTCCAGGTTTCGTGGCTTGGTCGAAGTAGAGAAATTTGGGCAGTTCTCTCTTGCGCTTAGCCCTGCCTACTTATGAGTAATAAGTACACCTGCGGAATGCTCGCTGCCTCGGCATCCGTGATAGACCTTGTTCTTCCTCGAATGAACCTACTGACAGGGCTATAACCCTTCCTGGGGCGAATATATATATATTATATATATATATATATATATATATATATTATATATATATATATATATATATATATATATATATATATATATATATATATATATATATATATATGTAAAATGGCGAAAATAGAATCTATCATGGAGAAGCCACCAGGGAAAGTAACCAATTACAAGCTCTTAACTACCTCTCACTCATCAATACTTGGAAACTGATTATTTCCGGTAGTGAAGTTTTTAATTTGAACCAACTTTTAAAACTCTCTCCAATTCCGGGAGTATTTATTAGGTCACCAGCATTTACCTACTGGAAGTAACATAAATAAATATACACTATATATATATATATATATATATATATATATATATATATATATATATATATATATATATATATATATATATATATATATATATATATATATATATATATAATAATGGATTTAAGCAGCGTAATAACAGTCAAGAATGACATTTATTGTTAAAGAAATGTCATGCGAGAAAACAATTAAATTAATAAAATACCAGAATATGAAAATTCAAATGTAAACTATTTTATATTTTGTCCTTAAACGCTTGCATATAGATATATAATACTATATATATATATATATATATATATATATATATATATATATATATATATATATATATATATATATATATATATATATATATATATATATATATATATATATATATATATATATATATATATATATATATATATACGGGGAGGGAAGTAGCACAGCTGAGGCATTGATATTACTCCCCATTGGGAATATGGGTGTTAAGGGTATTTCCCATCTCACTACAAGTGCCAAATAGTATGCACCATCTCTCGCTCATTTCCGCATTATTCTACAGTTACACGGAGTAGGCTCTCCTTCACATACACCAAAAAAAAACAGTATTATAGACTCAAAACCTTTAAAAATATTAGTAATTATTTCGTCAACAAAAGTAGTCTCGAAGAAGCCCCGAGGAGCGGATTCCAAAAATAGCCCCTCATCCATCTAACCTTTCTCCCTTTACCACTTGGGAGTTGGTGAAATCCGGAGATGGGCCCCCAAAACTCTGCAGCCGGCTTCCTGATCCACGGTCGATTTTTTCATTAATTTCTGCAACATTCGCAGTCTTCAATCCAATTTATACCGAAACTCCGATGCTTGAGTATTCTGACCAAAAACCTACTCTATTTCCTCATATTGTCTGTATCATCAATTTTCAGCCAAAGGCTGTTGTTGTGCATGTGTGCACAAGAATGTAATTTGCTCTCGTGTCTCTAATCTGGAGTCTTCCGAATTTTCCTCCCTGTGGCTTAAGCTCTCTTGCTATTCTACGACTAAATTCACTTGTTCTGTTTATTTATTTCCTAATTCTACTGACTTCCCTAAATTCTTCGATTATCTAAACTCCAAATATGAGCACATTCTCTCTTCTACTTTCTCAGAAATAATCCATATTAGGGGAGTCCAGTGTTCACCACCGCTAATGGCTTTCTTCTAGCTCTCATGATTTAGCCTGTGGACGTACTTTCCTTTTCGCTATCCAAAATAACCTTGATCAGTTGGTACAGCTCCCTACTCGTATCCCTGACAGTCTTGGAGATGAACCCAACATTCTAGACCTCTTTCTAACATCTAATCCTTCTCCTAATTCTGTCAAACTCTGGGTTCCTACGATCTTTGTAGGAATGTTGTTCACCCTTGTATGGAGTATTCTCCACACATCTGTGGTGGTTTCACTCATACAGCTCTACTTGACAAGGTTGAGCCTAGGGATTTTCGTCTTTTCAATTCTTCCGCCCTCACAAATTTTCTCCACCCTCTTCCTGTCCGTCGAATTGTTGCGTCACTCTTTATATTATCGCTTTTACAATGAACACTGCTCTTCTGAATTCTCCGTCACATACCTCCTCCATTAAGAAGTGTTCGTGTGACAAGCCTTTCTACACAGTCTCATCCTTTCTCTGTCCAACTCTCTGACCACAGAATTAACCGTTACGCTCAATCTTACATGTACCTACTCTACTGGTAAAGTCTGGAATGCACTCCCTTGATCTGTTTTCCCAATTTCCTTTCACTTGGAATCTTTCAAGCGCCATGTATCAGGACAAGTCGGCTTTTAACGATCAAGTTACAATATTACCCAACTTTGGCGGATATTAGTAGACTTCTGGCCTTTGTCCACCAGAAGACATATATATATATATATATATATATATATATATTATATATATATATATATATATATATATAATATATATATATATATATATATATTATATATATATATATAATATATATATATATATTATATATATATATATATATATATATATATATATATATATATATATATATATATATATATATATATATATATATTCATTTCATTCGAATTCAAAGAAAAATACTTTGTTGTAATGGAATTTGGGTTGCTTACTCCGGATATGACCATCGTTGCTTGAGGAAATGACTTTCAATATAGAAATTATATATATATATATATATATATATATATATATATATATATATATATATATATATATATATATATATATATATATTATATATATATATATATGTCTTTTGGTGTTCGGAGGCCTGAGACTTTCAATTTCCACCAGAATTGGAGGAAAATCAAATTCAGAGTCCAGTTAAAAGGCGACATGCCCCCATACACGGAGTTTGAAGGTGTTTAAGTCAAAGGAATTTGGAAAAATTGATAAAGGAATTGTGTTGCAGACAGTAATAGTAGTAGTTCATGAAAGATTGACCATAGCGGTTAAGTATGATGTCAGAGAGTTGGAAAGAGAATGGATGAGACTGTGTAGAAAGGCGTTTTGCACGAACCTTTCTCAATGGAGGAGGTATGTGACATAACAGTTCGCTGTGATAGCGATAGTATAGAGAGAGTGAGGAAACAATTCGACTGGTAGAAGGAGATTGTTTTGAATTAGTGAAAGTGAGGAAGTTGTTAATTAAGAAGAAAACCCTATTCTCTACTTTTTAAGGAGAGCTGTATGAGTGAAACCACCACTGATGTGAGAGGCATACTCCATACAGAGGCGAACAACACCCTAATAAAGAGCAAGCATATGGGGTAGAGAGAAAAAATTCTAACTGTGCCTCAGAAT
>SEYY01018438.1:127500-135000 GCA_009176605.1 Armadillidium nasatum | reverse complement strand
CTGCCATAAATGGGATCAATTCTTCATGAGAGAGTGATTGAGACCTTGCTAATATATATAATATATATATATATTAGCAAGTTTTTGAAACCTCCCTAGAGGATATAAAATATGAGTTCCCGAAGATATATTTTTTTGTGTAAAGATCAATGCTTTTCAAATTCCCTGATAGAGAGGCTTACAGTATGTAGAGTATGTAGAGCCGTAAAAAGAAAAAGAAAGTTGAAACTTTTGTGAGGGTATGATTCGTTGAAAATATTTTTAAAATCTTAAAATTTAAAAGGTAGTGGCAACCCGAATAGTCATTCAAATGAGCAAGAATAAAATCAGAAATTTTATTTATGTAGTCAGCTCTAAAAGCAAAACAAAGCAGAATTGAAATGAATAAATAAAATGAAGTGTCTTCTCATAGCATATTTTGATGGAGTTAAAAGAGAAACTAAGAAGATCTTTAATAAAAATATTAATAGGTTAAGAAATGAAGCAGAATCCAGAGAAATAAAACTACTGACAGGAAAGGTGAAAATAGTCGGCAGAATAACAACTTAAGATATAGAACGAATTAGAGTAAAGCTCGAAGTTAGTTAGCAAAGTGCAGGAGAAAAGCAGAAGGAAGGAAGAGAGAGCAACATTACCCATTATATTATATATATATATATATATATATATATATATATATATATATATATATATATATATATATATATATATATATATATATATATATATATATATATATATATATATATATATATATATATATATATATATATATATATATATATATATATATATATATATATATATATATATATATATATATATATATATATATATATATATATATATATATATATATATATATATATATTTATATTATATATATAGACAGATAGACAGATATGCTTTTTAATGCTTTCCAGATATAGAAAGATAGTGATTTAAAAAAAATAAAGTAGTAAAGGTAAAAGAAATAATTTAAAAAAGAACAAAGGGATCAGTAATTTTAGTTTTATTTTTTATATTATGACTTCTTTATATAGATTGTAAAGTTTATTTAGACTTTTGGTTCCTTTACGTCTTCTCTAAAAGTTTCTAAAAACTTTTAAACTTTTTCTAAATAAGTTATTTTTAAACAAGAAACTGAAAAAGATGACAAAAAAAGAAATTCAATTTAAAAACTTTCACGACTTTTAAAAGACGATTAAATTAAAGTTGAGAGATTAAATTTAGAAATATTTTTTATTTTTATTTTTTTTAAATAAATGGGAAAAATAGTTTATTAATAGGTTGGATCTAATTCTATGAATGCAGAACATTAAAATTAGTATCTTTTAGCTTATTAATAAGTTGTATCTAATTCTATGAATGCAGAGCATTAAAATTGTATCTTCTTTAGTTTGAGGTACACAATAAATAAAGCATTTAATTGTATATTGTATTTGAGATATCATAATTCAAATAATTCACTGATCAACAAATTTTGGATGATTAAATTTTAAGTTAAAGAGAATATGATATGTGAAAGTGAGTATAATAATTAAATTAATAAATTAACCCTGTTTTCGAGATCAACACTTTCAATATAATACTCACAATAATATAAATACAAAATTATTTGCACTAAAGAGGTTTCCTTTTGGCCATTCTTATATAGCAGTACTCCATTATACTTTGTACTTGCCTTTTCTTACTGAAATTTTTTGCCACTGAAATTTCAGGTTCATGTTTTCATTATATTTGAGGTCTACTTTAAGGCTTTTCCTTGAAGCATTATGGAATAGTCGCAACTGATCAGGAATTTTATGACATCCACCAGGTCACTAATCTCCTTGCAGTAAGTGAAAAAATTTTAGGTTTAAAAAGAGTCGATTCAATCCTTTATTTCTATTGGGAAATATATTAACTGAAACAGAATGGTGTAGTAAATGCCAATAGTACAGCTTTATTTGTTGGATGTTTGAGATTACTAATATAGTCATTGAATTTGCCTTTTGTAATCTTATGATTGGGATCAAAGTAGTTAGAGATTTTACCGTATTTCACTGTTTAACTTTAAAGAAACATCATTGTTAGAGTCGAATAGAAAAATCGTCCCAGCGATCGCCAACTCTAAGTCCTCCATAAAGCACAGGTCAGATGAAAAGATACGTTTCATAAGTGTTTGAATTTTTAGTCATGGATTTACTTTCTTAATTGGTAGCATCAGACTGTAATAGCTGTTAGTACTGTAATGGATAGGTTCCATCCATACTATGAGCACTCCAAAAGGCATACAATTCAATTTGGACGGACACGTAGATAGCACACGTGTGGTGGCAAGAATTTTTCATGATCCACCAGCATGCAACCAAAATCCAAAAAAAAAATACTGTTAAAAGAAAACGAACACTTCCTAGTAGCAAATATTACCTAGGTTATTTATACACTTCCAGGACATATTTTGTAATTATATTACACAATGTTTAACAACTGAATGGCAGATGAATAGATTACAACACAGTTCGCATGAACGAGCTTGGGATCACATCAAAAACCAAATCAATTTCATACATCACTTCACAAGAATTGGAAACCTCTACCAGACAACAATTTTATTGATCACTTTATGAATTCGTGTTCAACGGCAATAACAATCAGATGCTGAAACACTGAATTACAACAACCACTTGCAGTGCTACTAACATTTGTTGGCTAGTCTCCAAAATTTATTTGTAAAAAATCTTTATTTCCGAACATTTCTGTAATTCGAAAATTTGAGTCGAGATGAAATTTTCAAATGTATTTTCGAAATCAGTGTTCCAGAGTTAATAAAAATTAGTTACTTTTGTCCCACAAAAGATTTTGAGTGTAAATACAGCATTGTAATTATCTCTTTGTTTGTAAATTCTTTAACACTTAATTTTTTACTCCCACATTTTGAGATACGAACTTTCAAAAACAATGTTTCGAACTATTTCTATCCTTCCTTCTGATAATCTGAATTTTTTCACAATCTGGAGATAATAATGCGAGCCACAAGTGACACTAAAAAAATGAGTCACTAAGAAAAGAATGTTAAGATAATATAAAAATTGATTAGTTATGAAGCATGCCATACCAGTTAAATCAGTTAAAGATGATTTGACTAACCTAAGTTAGGCTAATCGATAAGCTGTCATCAAGACATGATTTTTTTCCTTTTCAGAATTATGGAATCAAATATTTTATTTTCAAATGTTTATATTAAACACAATTTTATAAAATAAATAAAATACAAAATCTTTCTCAAACATAGTTGAGTTATTTAGTACTGAGCATACAAATATTATTTAAATTCATTGTAAAAATTTCCTCATTTATCTTTTTGATAAATGAGGTTAAAACCTATAGTAACTCCTATCTTACAGTATATATATATATATATATCTATATATATATATATATATATATATATATATATATATATATATATATATATATATATATATATATATATATATATATATATATATATATATATATATATATATATATATATATATATATATATATATATATATATATATATATATATATATATATATATATATATATATATATATATATATATATATATATATATATATATATATATATATATATATATATATATATAGAGATAGAGAGAGAGAGAGAGAGAGAGAGAGAGAGAGAGAGAGAGAGAGAGAGAGAGAGAGAGAGAGAGAGAGAGAGAGAGAGAGAGAGAGAGAGAGAGAGAGAGAGAGAGAGAGAGAGAGAGAGAGAGAGAGCGAGAGAGAGAGAGAGAGAGAGAGAGAGAGAGAATTTGGGTAAAAATAAATTTCAGTAAAAATTATAGGATCTATTACCAATTAAATAAATTATCGATAATTCGATCATTATTAACTTATAACAGAAAATGTAATCCTTTAAAATAAGATATTTCTTATCCCCAATTAGGGACCTCAAAGCTATTATTTTAGATAAGACCCATAATAATAAAAGTGAAAAATAATACTTATTTTGCGTAAATTATGAAAATAACTCAATGTAATAAGTAGGTGCAAAAAATAATCCTGCCAATAAAAGTAATAAATTATGTTGTAAAAGTTTAAAATTTTTATTTTTCTTCATGAGAAATTTTATCAATTCAGTCAATGAGAATTTTTTTATGGCAATAAAATTGTGTTTTAAACTAGTGTGAGAGAAGGATATGTTACAAATTCATTTTATTATATTTATAAATTGCCACACACACACACACACACACACATATATATATATATATATATATATATATATATATATATATATATATATATATATATATATATATATATATGAATAACTCCTATTCCCACCAGTTACCGGTCAGGGAGGAAGACATAAATAATGTGATATGCATTTGAATAGAATAAATGAAATTATAAACGAAATTAAATAGTATGAGGCATATGAACTTATCTAGTCAAGTTTAATTCATTTTGCTTGAAATAAAATTACTATGGATATTAAGCAAATAATGGGTAAAAGATATTTTGTTTTAAAATTTTTATTATATGCAAACCGTATATATATATATATATATATATATATATATATATATATATATATATATATATATATATATATATATATATATATATATATATATATATATATATATATATATATATATATATATATATATATATATATATATATATATATATATATATATATATATATATATATATATATATATATATATATATGTAAATATAAGCAATTGATGAAATGCGCATTCATAAAAAACGGTATTAATTTCTTTTCTCTTTTTTTTTCTTTTTTATTATAAATTCTGATATTAAAAATTAAAAACTTCATTGGCTTCAGTGAAATTAGATGAAAGAAGGGAATGCAGCGCAAATGATCTAATTTTAATTTATTTTAATTGCTAAATTTATATTGGATGCAGCGATTTATATTGTAGAGTACCTTATTCTTACATTGCACCAGCACGCTAACTCACATGTTCACATACACACCTATATATATATATATATATATATATATATATATATATATATATATATATATATATATATATATATATATATATATATATATATATATATATATATATATATATATATATATATATATATATATATATATATATATATATATATATATATATATATATATATATATATATATATATATATATATATATATATATATATATATATATATATATATATATATATATATATATATATATATATATATATATATATATATATATATATATATATATATATATTATATGGGCAGCTAAAAGAGACTGGAGAGAAGTAGTGAGAGCGGGAGAGTTGATGAGGCGAAAATGCCCTAGACTCCTACCTTTTCAAGGAGAGCTGTATGTTTGGAAACATCACAGACGTGGAAGGTGTATTCCATAATGGGGTGTTTCTTATTTTACATATATATATATATATATATATATATATATATATATATATATATATATATATATATATATATATATATATATATATATATATATATATATATATATATATATATATAGGCCCTATTTTAAATTACAATTAATATAAACTTGCAGCAATGTCCGACAATTTTATCCGGATATCAGTTTTTTTGAATTTTGGTTTATTGCCGGCTTTTATCTATCAGGCAAATTTTCTATTCGGCCCACCTATATATATATATATATATATATATATATATATATATATATATATATATATATATATATATATATATATATATATATATATATATATATATATATATATATATATATATATATATATATATATATATATATATATATATATATATATATATATATATATATATATAATTAGTATATCTCTGTTTGCGCGTATGTGTGAGAAAATAAATGCTCGTGGTCTTGGGTTTATTTTACTTGCCCCTTTTCGTATTTTACGTGGATGTAAAGAGACTTATTTTAGAAGTTTTTATTTCCAAAGAAATTCTTTCGACATTTGTGGAAGAAGTTTCGGAATATAAATATTTGCAGATGCTTTTAAAGCTGTTGTGCAGAAGAGGGCGAAACGTAGAACTTTACTTAATTCATTTTGTTTTTTATTTTTATAAAAGCATTAACTGTTATAAAAAATTGAACACATTTTCAAGAAATTTATATTTTTTCTTTCACATTATTCTTTTTAATCTGGATATAATTATAATTTTAGATTAAAGTTTCTGAAATAATTTGAAATATATATATATATATATATATATATATATATATATATATATATATATATATATATATATATATATATATATATATATATATATATATATATATATATATATATATATATATATATATATATATATATATATATATATATATATATATATATATATATATATATATATATATATATATATATATATATATATATATATATATATATATATATATATATATATATATATATATATATATTGAAAAAAGGCAAACTTTTGAGTTTCTGAAACCATTATTTAACTTATAATAAGTTATGAACTTTAAACTTTTCGAAAATATTAAAATTTAAAAAATATTTCCTAAACTTTAAATTATACACAACACACACACACACACACACACACATATATATATATATATATATATATATATATATATATATATATATATATATATATATATATATATATATATATATATATATATATATATATATATAATTTCCTCTTTCGGAATCCATCCTTCTCTCTAATTTCCTTTCTGTTCGTTCGATAGCAGTTGTTGTAGACGGCCACCGTTCTTCCTTTAAATCTATAAATAGTGGCGTTCCTCAAGGATCTGCTTCTTCCCCAATTCTCTTTCTACTTTTCATAAATAACCTTCTCTCTATTACTTCATCACCTTTCCACTCCTATGCTGATGACACATTTCATTACTCCTTTCACTCTGAAACAGGATCCCAACAGGATTTAATAGTCGCAAGATAGGTGGCCTTGGAGCAACTAACCTCTGATCTTTCTCGTATTTTATGTTGGGGCAAAAAAAAAACATGGTCGCTTTCAATGCCTCAAAAATTCAATTTCTCCATCTTTCTATTCAACACAACCTTTCAAACAACTGTTACATTTTGCTCGAAAACAAACAACTCAAACCTTCATTTGTCCTCAATATTTTCGGTGTTTTTTTTTTCTCGTGATCACATTACTTCTCTTTCTAAATAAGCTTCTAAAAGGTTGGGTATTCTGAGGTGCCTTTGTGATTTTTTCACGCCATCCCAGTTGCTTGCCCTTTATAGGGATGCTTTTCGCCCCTGTATGGAGTATGCCGTCTCTCATCAACGGTGGTTCAACGCATACAACTCTTCTTGAAGAGGTGGAGTCAAGGGATTTTCGTCTTATAAACTCTTTTGCTCTTACCAACTCTCTCCAACCTCTTTCTATCCGTCGAATTGTTGCGTCACTATTTCTGTACTATTGCTATTACAAAGAACACTGCTCTTCTGAACTCTCACG
>SEYY01018438.1:87500-92500 GCA_009176605.1 Armadillidium nasatum | reverse complement strand
TATATATATATATATATATATATATAATAGGCTATATTATATTTAGGCTATATTTTTATAATATAACAACTTTAAACTAACTTTGAAGGACGAACTTTTTATATCTGAAGAAGTTAGAAAAGTTAATTTTTTTCCAAATTTTCGAACCATTTTATTTCGAGTATTTTTTTCTGGAATACAATATACATATATATATATATATATATATATATATATATATATATATATATATATATATATATATATATATATATATATATATAATATATATATATATATATAATATATATATATATATATATATATATATATATATATATATATATATATATATATATATATATATATATATATATATTATATATATATATATATATATATATATATATATATATATATATATATATATATATATATATATATATATATATATATATATATATATATATATATATATATATATATATATATATATATATATATATATATATATATATATATAATATAATAAGGATACTAAATTATATAAGATATAATAAAATAATTGATTTTTATTAACTAGCATCAAACTTATGATTATTAATTACTAATATAATATATATATATAAATATACATAATATATATAATATATATATATATATATAATATATACAGAGAAGCACAATCTTCTGGAGAGCTCTAGAAAGAGTGTTTAGAGGTTAGTTCAAAAAATGCTGGTCCTACTGAAAGGTGGAAAAACTGAGAGTTTCTAAGACTCATGGACCGGCATTGAGACCAACGAGCCGAAATACAAGATCTGTTAAAGGGCTCTGGGACTTTTAAAAGCAATTGGGGAACCATGCTGTTCCACTACAGGGATACCTTCCTGGGAGAAGATGGTGTAGATGTATATATATATATATAATATATATATATATATATATATATATATATATATATATATATATATATATATATATATATATATATATATATATATATATATATTATTTATTAGTAACGTTATTTATTATTTCATTTATTTATTTCATTTCTAACAAGAGGAATATCCCATTTAAATCTAAAATCATCTTAAAATAAAGTTCTTTAAGTTAATTAGATAAAAAATTATAAATATTCCTTATCTAATCAGATGTATGCGAAACATTCTAAGGGGGAGGAAACACATTCAAAAATGGAAAAAATGCCTAAACAAATAATTGATTTCAGGTAAAAACTTTTACACTCAAATAGTACACCCTTCCTAGCCATATGTATAACTAAAATACCTAACGGATTGAAATTCGAAGTGTAACACGTCCAAAATTTGAAACAAATGCCCAACAAATAATAAATTTTTCGGGTAAAACTTCTACACGCAAATTTCCTATTCCATCCGTAGCTTATGTTAATCCTGCAATAATTAACGAGTGTTTGTTGCTTTTTTTGTGTTTTAATCCTACTCTGCATTTTATCCTTCCTCAATTTGTCAATGTCATTGCAATTGGGAAAAAAAAAGTTCATTAAATGCTTATCCGATTATAATAATTAGGTGCAATTAGAAAATTAAAATTTAAATAATAATAGGAAAATATTTGAAAGATAAATAATGTTTTAAAACTTTTTTAATTTTAAGTAATGTTTTCAATTATAGTTCTTATATAGATAGTAATTAGGTATTGAACTTTAAAGCTTTAATGACATTATAATAAGTGTTATATTATGTCACCTGATATTATACAATAGATGAATTAAAGCGGTTCAAAAAACTAACAAAATAGAATTTGAGTATAATTAAAAGATATTAATGAAAGCAATTATTTTAATAAAGAGGTTGGAAAGTCATCAAGGCCTTGAATTTTTTAAAACTTTAACCTAAACCGACCACTGGACAAATATTTATTAGCTATTGTATTGATAATTCTCTTCACGATGTAATGGTAAATAGAATTGTTCTATGATGTAGCCCCTCACTAGTAAGTGATTGACTTTGTCAAGAGTTTTGTTCTTGAGTGGAAGATAAGTGGGGAACATCTAAAAAATACTCATTATTTGGCATTTAATAAATTATCACAATAATCTTGCTATCCAGACTTTTGAACATTATTATTTCGTGTAGTATTGATCTGCTGTTTTAATAGTTTTAGTCACTGAAAAGCTTCTTTCAGGGGATGCCTTCGTTTTCAACGACCAGAAACCCATACAACTCATTTTTCGTTGGTTAAATAAAACCTGAGTAAGAAGTGAGGTATATGCAATGTATATTAGTACTATATCTCTACACAGTTAAGATTGCTGAATTAAAGGGAAAGATAGTAAGTTAGTATGGATGAGATTATGAAATGAGTTTCACCGTGAATAGAAGGAAAGAATATATTAAGAATAATAAAAAAGGCTAAAGAGAACGTTATATGTGAAATATTAAAAATAATCTTTAATATTACTTCTAAGTTTTGTTTGCAGAAAATTACAACCAGTAAATTAACTTGCGTTAATTCTACATAGAACTTTGGGAAAATAAATGACAGAGAACTTGTAAAATTTACTTCATAAATGGAAAATCGTAAACAAATATTATTTTCTTGTATTGCTTCTTTTTCATAACTATCGAACAAACTCTGTTTGAAAATTTAATTCGTATTGTCAAAATTTTATTAATAAAACAATTATTTGTAAATGGGAATAAAATTGTCATCGAATTCTTCACTCCTGCAAAATTAAAAGAGGAAGCAATAACTTTTATAAAATATATTCAGTGGTATCAATAATAAAAACTTGCCTTCCAAATTTATCGAAATAAAAATAATAAAAAAAAAAAATTTAATATATATATATATATATATATATATATATATATATATATATATATATATATATATATATATATATATATATATATATATATATATATATATATATATATATATTAATAATAATAGTAATAATAATAATAATAATAATAATAATAATAATAAATAATAATAATAATAATAATAATAATAATAATAATAATAATAATAATAATAATAATAATAATAATAATAATAATAATAACAATAACAACAATAAAAATAAATAAAATCTGTCAGCTGATGTAACTCAAAAGGAAAAATATTTTTAAAATATAAATGTTACCAAAATATTCTCGTATGTATATATATATATATATATATATATATATATATATATATATATTATATATATATATATATATATATATATATATATATATATATATATATATTATACAATACACCATATCCCGCATGATGCAGGGTGGAGTCAATTGCAGGAATTTGAAATTCCTGCAATCGTACGTGGGAATAAAACCTGGTTAAAAGGGTTCCCAGTCCTTAGAACCATGCAAAGAACTAATCTTCATCTGACTTGACTCTTATTTATATATATATATATATATAATATATATATATATATATATATATATATATATATATATATATATAATATATATATATATATATATATATATATATATATATATTTTTTTTTTATACAATACACCATATCCCGCATGATGCAGGGTGGAGTCAATTGCAGAAATTTGAAATTCCTGCAATCGTACGTGGGAATAAAACCTGGTTAAAAGGGTTCCCAGTCCTTAGAACCATGCAAAGAACTAATCTTCATCTGACTCGACTCTATATATATATATATATATATATATATATATATATATATATATATATATATATATATATATATATATATATATATATATATATATATATATATATATATATATATATCAATGAGTTAGTCAAAGATTACGTCCAATTCTTTCATAATTTCATTTAATAGTGACTCTTATCCAAACATTGTTTATATTCGGTTATCAAAAGGAAAATATCTTTTTAAGAATTTTTAAATAGAAAATTACTACCTAAAAATGTTATTAATAATGATAGTAAGAATTTTAATAATATTTATAATAATAATAATAATAATAATAATAATAATAATAATAATAATAATAATAATAATAATAATAATAATAATAATAATAAAAATGATAATAATAATAAATAATAATAATAATAATAATAATAATAATAATAATAATAATAATAATAATAATAATAATAATAACAATAATAATAATAATAATAATAATACTATAGCAAGTAATAGAATTCTAATAATACTATCACTATTACTGCTGCAATTGCTTCTATTAATGCTAATAATACTATTATTACTAATGCTACTACTGTTACTACTAGTAATAATTATAATAATAATAATAATAACTTTAATTAAAATATTAATAAAAATAATCAAATTTTTTTTTATTTTCCATCGTTTTATTAATTTTTTAAAAAGGAATTTAAACTTTTTGATCTATTTAATAATTTACAAAACATTTTCATTGAACTCAGTTATATTCTAGCATAAAAATGTTCATTTTTTTAACTATCTTACTATTTGACAATCCCAAATGAACTAATAAGCCTGTACGTATAGAGTGAATTAGTTTTAAGTTACTTGAAATGTTACTTACTACTACCAGCATTACTATATATTATGGTTACTACTGATCCTTTGGTTAGTTCAAGATACTTATATTTTATCAGTTCTATTTTTAACTGTTACGAGTTTGCAGATATTTTGAATGTTTTAGTGATGTTAAAAGAAAATATCTAAGCTAAGAACACTGATTCATATATATATTGTTTTCCCATTAGCAAGGAAATTATGTATAAAAACCAACAAAACTTACAGTTTTGCTCGTTTTTGAAATTTTTATTAATTGTAAATATATTTGATAATTTATGTTATTTTCAGTTACTTCTTCCACATTTTAATGATATTTTTTGAATTATTTATTCATTTGCTTATTATTATTTTTTATTTAATTTCTTTCCATAACTGAAGTTTTATCATTTCTCGAAATAATAATTCAAATTGATCTTTCTTTAATAGCTTTTGATCAAGCATTTGCAAATATCTTTACATAAGATATTTAATTAAACTTTTGAACATTTGTTTTACGTATATCCAA
>SEYY01018438.1:80000-82500 GCA_009176605.1 Armadillidium nasatum | reverse complement strand
TAGATTTATATTTTAAAGCACTTTAAATTTTTAATGTAATAAGTTTAAGACAATAACTTTTTTTTTTTTTTTTGCATATTTATCTGAGTGTTCATTTTCAATTCAATATTTTATTCCATTAAAAATAACAAGATTAAATTTGGAAATGACGTGGAAGAATATGCTAAATTAGGGCCTTATTCCAGTCAAAAAACCATTTACAACTTTTAATAGAGGTAAAAATGCACAATCGATGATTAATTTAAAAACAGTTAACATAACTTCGTGTCTTTTTCAAAGCTTTCGAAAGATGGTTAATGCTAATCAATTGGCGGAGTGTTGATAACTACAGGAAAAGTAAATCTATCCAATCTAATGATAAGAGAAGCAAAGAGTGAAATCATCTTTTTAACCGATTATTTTGTATGAGAATTAAATATATATAAAAGATTATATATATATATATATATATATATATATATATATATATATATATATATATATATATATATATATATATATATATATATATATATATATATATATATATATATATATATAATACAAACGCTAATATAATAATAATAATAATAATAATAAATTACTTTTCCTTCTCTATTCTTATAGAAATATTCAAAGATAATTATTATAAAATCATAAAAATAAAGTCGAAAATGATAATAATAATAATAATAATAATAATAATAATAATAATAATAATAATAATAATAATAATAATTTCATTACTACTACTAATAATAATAACAATGATAATAATAAAACCAATAATAATATATATATATATATAATAATAATGGAATTACTTCACAAAATTGAAAATCTTAAACAATAAATTTCATTAAAAAAATAATAATAAAATTAAAAAAAATAAAAATTTAAAAATGAAAATAAATAAAAAAAATTGAAAACAAAAAGTAAGTAATCTTATAATGGAATTTTCCTGCGGAATTTAATTGACAAATTGAAATGGCCTTGTAATACAAACGGAATTCAATGTTTCTAAATTACCTGCATATATATATATATATATATATATATATATATATATATATATATATATATATATATATATATATATATATATATATATATATATATATATATATATATATATATATATATATATATATATATATATATATATATATATATATTAAAATCAAACTTTCGATTAAACATTTAAAGTTAAAAATAACTTTTATTTACTACCAATGAATGTAGAACATTTCAAACCTACCGAACTTATTATTCATATTTATTTTTTTGTTTTCTGCTCGGTAAAAAGAGTTAAATATTTACAAAAATAAAATCCACTGGGAATTTCGAAAATATTTTGTAGCCTTTTTAAGTAAATATGGAATAATATTTTAAATAAAAGTTTGAATATGACAATGTTTTTTTTCATGTTCAATGTGTATCCCCTTAGAAGCCCTTTTTCAGAGCAATATACAGCTAACAAATTATTAATATTGTATTTAGTAAAATAGGACCTAACTGAAACATTGTAAAATTGTAATTGAACAACTGAATAAAATACAGAAATGAAAATGAAAATGTTTTACAAAATTCTTAATCCTACTAATAACGGAATTTATTATAATAAATTATATATATATATATATATATATATATATATATATATATATATATATATATATATATATATATATATATATATATATATATATATATATATATATATATATATGTGTGTGTGTGTGTGTGTGTGTGTTCTATATCGATATTCTTTAGATGCCTTCATTGAAAAACTATAAATATCTTTTAATTTTAATTGATAGGTTTCTCGCTATCTCTTTGATTTCTCCTTGAAAAACATTGAAACCTTTACAGTTGTGGAGGGGATTTCCAGAGAATTCCTATTAATAGCTGGAGTTGTAGGAACTTATGTTACTGATCGTGGAGGACAGTTTATCTGCGATTTATTGAAAAGTGCTTGTGAAGAGTTTGTATCCCGAAATAACTTTGCTTCTGCCTCAGAGTAATGGCACCATTGAAATCACACATAAAACCCTATTGAGGTCTCTGCAAGCCATGCTTTCGGTTGAATTGAAAGATTTGAAATTATTGGTAGGATATTCACCCTCTAGTTGATATTATGTTTGAGATCTCAGAAGTAATAACATCTGCTAATCTAACGATGGGTCAAAATATAACAAGTGGAAGTCCTTATTCCCACTTTCAATAAAGACATGCGGAAAAATTGAAGTTATTCTTGGGACTCGCTCAATCTCCAAAATTTTTTGCCAAAAACTCAAAAATATATATACCAAAGAATTAACGAGATGCTAAATTTGTACTTGTAAAATGCTTACAATATGACGCGAACAAACTAGAAGCAGTGTACCATGTCCCATTAAAATTGCAAGCTTATCTGGTAATAATGTGTACATAAAAAAGAATATATAATATATATATATATATATATATATATATATATATATATATAATATATATATATATATATATATATATATATATA
>SEYY01018438.1:60000-65000 GCA_009176605.1 Armadillidium nasatum | reverse complement strand
CCTTCAAGAAAAATGATACCCATAAACAATGAGGATGTCTTTTAATTTATTCATTAAAAACTGACTTAAATAGCAAATGGACAATTCTTTACTCCCGACATATTAATTAATTATTTTTCTTCCCTTGCATAGTTTTATTATTCTTAAACAACAATTTGTTATATAAAAGAGAGAGAAAAAAATGTAAAAATAATTAACACTCGGTATTAAGTAAACAAGTAAAAAGGTATTTTTATTATGCAAAGGTTTCACAATGTTTATTTAGTTTTTATTATTTGAAAACTTCATTAACGTTAATACGTAATATTTTTCTTTGTTTACACACTCTACTTAATTTATGTTCCAATTAGGGAAAATAATTAAAACATATGCATGAAGAATAATTATGTTGGTGATAGTGATGATAACTGAATAATAATAATAATTAATGATAATAAATATAATAATAATAATGAAAATAATAATAATGATAATTAATGATAATAATAAAAATGATTATATAAATAATAAAAATAATAATAATAAAATTTGAGATATATATATATATATATATATATATATATATATATATATATATATATATATATATATATATATATATATATATATATATATATATATATATATATATATATATATATATATATATATATATATATATATATATATATATATATATATATATATATATATATATATATATATATATATATTTCGGACGTGTGTCCTAAATTTTTTATTCTCGAGGTGGAAGTTGTCATAGGAAAGATGTAATGCCATTTATCACACTGCAGCTCTCTTCACGAAAGGCAATGTCGTATTAGAAAATATCAAAGGAGTTTGATTTTCGACCTGCAGGTGACGAGATTTTTACGATATGCCAGCACGAATTTTTCGTGTATGTTTCACGATATCAGCGCTGCTTCCTGCCGTCATTTTTCCAGCTCTGGAACATGGTATGCTAGGCACAAAAAAGCTATGTATATTAGATTCTTCCTCTACAATAAGCATTTCGTTAGAGATGATTTCATATCTTTCTTTACAAACACTTCATTTAAAATTATTTCATATATATATATATATATATATATATATATATATATATATATATATATATATATATATATATATATATATATATATATATATATATATATATATATATATATATATATATATATATATATATATATATATATATATATATATATATATATATATATATATATATATATATATATATATATATATATATATATATATATATATATATATATATATATATATATATATATATATAGGATGTTTTTGTGTGTCCCTATCTTTATTTTCATTAAATCACTTTTATTATTGTTTTTATCCATTAAATAAATGAAAAAGAGTGGAATTTATTTATTTATTTTTTTATTTTTTTATATAAATTTGGAAATTTCATTTACGTAAATTTGGCTTTTTTCCTGAATTGTAATTTCTCTCTTTCTTTACCTGCATAGCTAACAGTGACTTACTATCGTGTTTTCTCTTAAAAGTAATAAAAATTAATGGGTACTTTATAAGAATATCTAAAATTTTAGAGCATTATTTTTTTTTAGATTTTCTGAATATATGTATATATATGCATACAAAAGCACGCACGCACGCACACGCACGCACACATACACTCATGCTCACATACACACACACACACATAATATATATAATATATATATATATATATATATATATATATATATATATATATATATATATATATATATATATATATATATATATATATATATGTATATATATATATATATATATATATATATATATATATATATATATATATATAATATATATATATATATATATATATATATATATATATATATATATATATATATATATATATATATATATATATATATATATATATATATATATATATATATAATATATATATATATATTATATATATATATATATATCATTAAAAATTAAATATAATGGTAAATTTCTGTTAATTATAATTATAAAAGAAATTGAATTTTCTCCTCAAGCTAAAAATAATATTTTAAACCTTAAAAATCGTAAATCTTCTTTAAAGTCTTTTTAATATACCGCCTTCATCTCACTCTCTGATACCAAAAGCACTTAACGATTGCAAAGAAAAACTTTTTTTTATTATTATTCGAACAATTCTTCCTGTTTCTTTGAACATGAGGAGCGTGCGCTCAAGAAATAAATTAAGTTTTGCTTTTATGAAGAAATCTACGGACAATGAAATGACAGTTTCATTGTAATTTTAATTTTATTATATTGTGTACAATTTAAATATTTTCGTCAGTTATTTTTTTATTGCTACAAACATAGGCAATTGCTTTTATTCTCAGCAATTTTAAATTTTAGGATTTCTATATATAATATAATATATATATATATATATATATATATATATATATATATATATATATATATATATATATATATATATATATATATATATATATATATATATATATATATATATATATATATATATATACTAATGTTTACATTCAACTAGTTGCTTCTGTATTTGTTTCAATATATCTAATTTAAATGGTTTATTGATAGCATAACAATTAATGTTATTAACAAGATATTAAAACAAAACTTAAAATAATATAATTACGGACACATAGACAGCATATCTACAAAGTATTTCTATATTAAATTTTTTCCTTATAGAAATATTTTATTAACTTAAAATTTGATTGAAAATTTGTAGCTTATTGGAATTCTACAAAGTAATTTATAACATTAAATATGAATAAATAAAATATTGCATAAATATTACATATAAATAAATTAGAAAATGGAAATATATAATAAATATTCTTCACATATATACTGAAACTTAAAATATAAAATAATGTATAACATATGAAAAATATTCCAAAAAATTAATATTGGAGTTTAATGTACATCCATGATCTACAAAAAGAAAATAATTTAAAGAATAATATTGTGATTCTATTTCCATAAGTCACAAAAAGGAAATAACTACTAGAACAATTTTGCAATTTCATGTACAGTACTTGTGAGTCATCAATTACAAACTTTCCCTTTACTTAAATAAGATTTTTCCATACAATTTCAAAGCGAGAAAGTGTAGATCCCTTTTTTTTATCTCATTTATATAAGGAAACAAAAAAATTAATCGTTCTCGTAGTGACAAAAAAAAAAAAAAAAGAAGAAAAATAAAATAAAAAAAAAGAAAAACAAAAGAAAAAGAAAAAATCAAGTTATGGAAAGGAATTGGGATTTTTTTCTCCTTTACTTCGATCACTCTTTCTGTTATTTTCTTTTACTCTGACATTTTATTTGTTGATCTCTCTGAATGTTTGCTTTTTTTCGCATTCATTTTAACTCTAATATTTGTCTACCAAATATTTTCTTGCCATTCTGCCTTTTGTAATTTGTTTTCTTGGAACCTTCATTTCCTAAAGTTACCAAATTTGAAATTCAGTTGTAGTAGAAACAATGTTTTCCAAGGCTATCTAATAAATTGATAAATTTGGTGAAAGCTGAACGCATACACGCAATCTTGCACACAAAGAAACACACTATATATATATATATATATATATATATATATATATATATATATATATATATATATATATATATATATATATATATATATATATATATATATATATATTACATTTTTCACCTTTCCCACTCTCGTGGGGTGGTGCCAGACACAGCTTCTTATATGCTTATATAAACATGCACATATAATCCCTAACTCTCACCCCCACTCTCCACCGCCCTCCATCTCACACTGACCTTCGCAACTCTCCTTCTCTCGTCTAAACTTAAGCCCTTTCCCTTTAAAATCTCCCTCACTCCATCCATATCTCTCCGCTCTGACCTTCCTCTCTCCACCTCCGAGCTATGTACTCTACCCACCATCCAGCCCTCAATCATTCTACACATTTGTCCAAATCACCTTAGTACTCCCTCCTCTGCCTTATCTACAATGCCCCACCACTATTAACACATCTCCTTTACTCTTTCGTTTCAAACCCTACTTTTCTCAAACCACAAATAGCTCTCAATCCCTACATCTAAAACACATTCAATGTTTTTCTCGCCGGATCATTGATCATCCATGTTCCACGCTCATTCATTGCAGATGGCATACACATACACTTAGACATTGTTACTTTTATATTATTCGATATTCTCCCCCTCTTCCATACTTCCTTTAATACCACCATCGCTTTCATTCCTTCTATCATTCTACTCTTTATTTCATTTTCTATATCATCACACAATTCCTTCCACTAACATTCCCAGATATTTGACTTCTTCCACCTTCTCAAAACTTTCTCCTCCCACATTTACACACCTCTCATTCTTCCACTCTCACCACTTCATCACTACCCGTAATTCTCATTACTTTACTATTTGCTGGATTTACTCTCGATCCCTTGTTCTCACATTTCCACATAAATTCTCTCACCAGCATTCTCAACTTTTCCTCAGACTCTGCTACTAACACTGTATCATCTGCAAACAGCAAGATAATTAATTCCTATTCACCTTTCACATTTCTCAGCCTAATATCATTCCCTTTATTATCCATTTCCCACACCACATCATCCAAAAAAAGATTGAAAAGTCAAGGCGACATTACAGACTCCTGTCTCAAACAAAATCCTATGTTAAACCAATTAGTAAGTTTCATTTTTAACCCTCGCCCTCGCCATTGCCCTCGCTCTCACCCTCACCCTCGTTCTGCACTTTTCATAAAAAGCTTCAATGACTTTCAATAATCTCCCTTCCACTCCCCGACCCTCTATCAATATTTCAAAAAAATTTCTCCTACATACCTTAACATATATATATATATATATATATATATATATATATATATATATATATATATATATATATATATATATATATATATATATATATATATATATATATATATATATATATATATATATATATATATATATATA
>SEYY01018438.1:52500-55000 GCA_009176605.1 Armadillidium nasatum | reverse complement strand
TATATATATATATATATATATAAATGTGGGTCATCTCTAATTTCAGGCTTCAGATATTTTTGAATAAAGCTAATTTATATTTGCATTGCATAATTTGATGTTTTTCATTAACTGTCAAATAGAATCTCCCCTCCTGGTTTATATATTTTTATCTCTTCAAAAGGATGTTATTATTATTATTATTATTATTATTATTATTATTATTATTATTATTATTATTATTACCATCATTATTATTATAATTGATATTATTACTCTTATTATTTTTAAAATTATTACTATTGTTTTTATCATTAATATTATTATTTTTATTATTATTATTATTATTATTATTATTATTATTATTATTATTATTATTATTACCATCATTATTATTATCATTGTTATTACTCTTATTATTTTTAAAATTATTATTATTTTTTATCATTAATATTATTATTATAATTATTATTACTATTTTCATTAATATTATTACTATAATTATTATTTTTATTATTTTGTTATAATTATTATAATTATTATCATTATTATTTCTATTATCATTATTTTAAATTATATTCACTATTTTTATAAATATTACATATATTTTGCACTTATCAAAGCAATCAAAAGTTGCAAAAAAATTAGCATTTTTTTTTTCCTTTTTGATAGGTTAACAAGAAATTGAAAGAAAAGAGAATTTTTTGAAAAGTTAATTACAATGAATAAATCAGAAATGGAAATTTGAAATAATAAATAGAGGAGAAGTATTAAGAGTAAAGAATTACTCAAAACAAAAAATGAAAACAAATTTCAGTAAAACTAAATAAAAAAAAAAAATTTTTAAATAATGGTATTGAAGTTAAATTATTAGTACTAAACAGTTAGGAAAAAAATTTAGTACTCAAAATGTTAAAAAAGTAATAGAAAATCGTGCTATTTAATATAGAATAGAAGAAAACAAATAACCCCAGCCCCCCCCCACAAAAAAAAAAAAAAGCAAAGACAAAATAATATTTTAAAAAGGTTAAATTAAAATGAAAATAATAAAAATAAAAAATTAGTTTAAATAAAAGGTAAAACTAAGCAATAAAAAATGTTTTCATATTTGACCAGGAAAGAAATCCAATAGAGAGAGAAGGGAATTGCTAAATCTCGAATGTGATTTTGCAGTAAATTCAAAGGAAAGAAATATCATTTGACTTGTAATGAGATATACGTGAAACAAAAAATTCCTTTACATTTTTTCTATGCAATATATATATATATATATATATATATATATATATATATATATATATATATATATATATATATATATATATATATATATATATATATATATATATATATATATATATATATATATATATATATAAAATAAAAATATAAAAATAAAAAATATTCTTAAAAGTATAAAAAAAAGTTATGAAATAAATATTTCTAATTTTCTAGAAAATAAATATTTTTATTTTTTTGAAAATAAATATAATTATTTTTTATATATAAAACATAATATTAAAACTTTATAAATGTAATTTTTTCTTTAAAGATAATTCGAATGCATATTTCTATTTTCTTTCGTTTCGTTACTTGATATTCTAATTAATATTAGAACTATGATGATAATCAGTTTAAATTATTTATATTCTTCACAATATTATTTATTATTTTTTATTCAAATTGCCATTTTAATTTAAACGCTAATGTAATTTAAGAGCTTTTATTTTATTAATGTATTATCAGTTTTCAACAAATACTATCTGCAACACAGTAAGTTACATATCAATACCATATCTTTTGTTTGAATAACAAATATTAAAACAGAATACTTTGATTATCAATTCACATTTGATTCTTAATTTTTTATTAACATTTTAAGGCTTCTATGTTAATGAGATATCTACAATATTTACCTTATTATTTTTGATTATCATTGAATTTTTGGTAATTTCAGCCTTAAAATATTTTTCATTGTTGAAAATACACTAAAAGAGGGTGTATAGAATTTTCTTATTTCGCAGCATTGTGGCATTGACTGTTAAAGGTATTGTTGTATATATTATTTTGCAAAACTCTAAAAACTTTTACTCACACGATATATATATATATATATATATATATATATATATATATATATATATATATATATATATATATATATATATATATATATATATATATATATATATATATACCGGAAATCTGGTCGTTAATGCCGACATGTCCCGATACAAGGTGTTTAAAAGTGTACAACAAAAAGGAAGTTGGAATAACAGATAAAGGGAGTGTGCTCCATAATTTACCAGTAGAGTACATGAAGATTGAGCATAGCGGCTAAGTCTGAGATCGGAGAGTTGAATAGAGAAAAGATGAGACTGTGTTGAAAGACGAGCGCACGAGCCCTTCTCAATGGAGGAGGTATGCGATGTGAAAGTTCTGAAAAGCAATGTCCCTTCTAATAGCGATTGCATAAAGAGAGCGACGCAACAATTCGACAGGAAGAAAGAGATTGGAGAGA
>SEYY01018438.1:20000-30000 GCA_009176605.1 Armadillidium nasatum | reverse complement strand
GTATCGGCCTTATACGGTACGGTATATATATATATATATATATTATATATATATATATATATATATATATATATATATATATATATAATATATATATATATATATATATATATATATATATATATATATATATATATATATATATATATATATAATATATATATATATATATATATATATATATATTTCTTTTTTTTTATATTCTTTCTGGCGGGTATAGGCCAAGGACACCTAATAATTTCCATCAAAGTTGGGTATATCCCGAAAATCTTTCAAACTAACGGCCATCATGCCCCTTTATGCAAATTAAAGCAAATTGTGAAAACAGATAAAGGGAGTATGTTCCAGACTTTACCATTAGAGTACATATAAGATTGAACATTGTTGTTAAGTTTGAGATCATATACCTGGATAGAGAAAGGATGAAACCATGTAGAAATTCGTATCATGTGAGCCCTTTTCAACTGGACAGTTGAGAAGAGCAGTGTTCATTGTAATAGCAATAGTATATAGGCAGTCCACTAATAATTCGACATACAGAAAAAGAATCAGGATATAAGTGGAACGACCCCAAATGTGAGAGGCGTTCTCCATATATAGGGATAGGGTTGAAAAACACCCCTTTATAGAGCATGCAGGTGAGGTGGCGTGAAGAAATTACAAAGGTGGTTCAAAATCAACAACCTCTTAGAAACTTGTTTGGAAAGAGAAGTAACGTGATTCTTACATGAAAAATCACGAGAAAAAGAAACATCGAGAATAGTAAGGTCAGATGATGGTTTACGTTTTATGTTTACGAGGATGTTATGGTTGTGTGGAATGTTGTATCAAGTAAAGGTATGGAGACACTGAGTTTTTGAGGCTTTGAAAATAACCATGTTTCCTCTTCCCCATTTGAAATACGAGAATGATCAGAAGTTAGTTACTTCAAGGTCACCCTCCTAGCGCCTATTATCTACTGTTCGAATGTGCCTTTTTCAAACTGAAAACAGAAATGAAAGTTGAAGTCATCAGTATATCAGTGGATAGATCTTGAAGAAACTACGAGGTCCTTAATGAAAAGTAGAAAATGAATAGGGGATTGGACAAATCCCTGAAGAACACCAGTATTAGAGTTCCTGAAAATTTGGACTTCTTCTTTCAAGTGACAAAAAAGTTATATGAAAATTGGCCTGAAAAGTATTTCTCGCTGTTTTTTCTTATTACCCTTTTTGTTTCTTCACCGAAGCAATTCAAGTTTTCAGAAAACTAGAGAAAGGGTGTATATAAAGATCAGTTATCGGACAGTTTTAATGCACCTCAATAAAAAAAATAAAAATTGTAATGTTTTGAAATTTGAAAGAAAAAATTTCTCCATTTTCAATTTCTTTTTTTTTTTTTTTTCCTTTTTATCTCAAAGATTTTTTATAGGGATAGATACCAAATATCTGTTTTACCAATTTTCAGCTATACTCTTCCCCTAGAGTCTCTGTGATAGTTAGAACCTTCGGTTAAATGAATAAAAAAATATAACGAAAACTGTGAATAGGTATGTAACTCTGAAACCATAAATTTCAGAAATTAGGAAAGAGTTGAGTATTTTTTTTTTTTTTTTTTTTTTACACATCACCATCGTTCATCGGCAGAGCCCTATTCAAGGACAGGGAACTGTTAAATGCGTACCTCTCTCGATTATGAAACGATTCCAATTTATTTTGAAAACTTTATATAGTAAATTTTTTTAAAAGAATTAAAAATTTACAAAAAAAAAAAAAAACGAATATGTCAGGTAAGTAAATCCTTAAGGAATTAGAAAATAAAAAAATAAAAAAAATAGGAAAAGTGAATAAAAAATTTCAAAGGTATAACAAGCAAGAAATACAAAACAAAAGACAAATGTATATAAAATCTTATTTTAATTAGCATTTTAATCCATTAATTTTACAATCATTAAGAGAAAATATTTAAAAAAAACAAACAAACATTGTAAAATTATTATTTCGTAATGACGAAGTTAAAAATGAACTCTGTTTGAAATAGCTTTCAATAAACAAAGAATCATTAGTTTTAATATTAAAAGTTCTTCGCAATTATATTCTTTCTCCCTCTGTAACTTTCACGATTCCCTTCTTTTTCTTTTCTTCTTTCTTTTTCTTTCCTTCTTTCTTTTTCTTTCCTTCTTTCTTTCTCTCTTTCTATTTTTTATAAAATCTAGATCTTTGTTACGATTCATATCGTTTTTGTCAGTTTCTCCAGTTCTCTTTATCTAATATATTTATCTATCTATCTATCTACCAATCTATCTATTTATCTTTCTTTGTTATAGTCTGTCATTATCTTCATTTTTATTATATATATTATATATATATATATATATATATATATATATATATATATATATATATATATATATATATATATATATATATATATATATATATATATATATATATATATATCTGGACATTCATTCTCATTAATCCCCGACTTTCAAACGTGTGGAACTCGTAGTTTTAATTTGGTTCTAATGACTCTGTCTAAGGTTTTATAACAGTCTTAAAATCAGTTTGAGTTTTTGGAACAAATATGAATGGTTTGATTGTGATCATCAGGTTAGTTATTCAATTCTAATACATATCTGTTGATTATGAAAACCCTTTTCTATTAAGCGTATTGATTAAAAGCAGCAATTCTGAATTTAATGAAGCAAGTACAAAATCACTACTTCCATAGCATTCTGAAACGATATCCCTTTCTGTTTTTAGTGCAAACCTTTGAAATACTTCGTTAAAATTCTTCGAACAATTGCAAAACTTAAAATTTATGTATATGTTTGATTAGCCGCTAGAATATTGTTGCACTACAAAAAATTACCCCCTAACGAATCGTTGTTGGAATAAGTGGCAAAAATATCACCGTACAATTTTCAGAAGAGAAAAGACATATTAAGCATAAGAAAGTCGCTTCACCGATTTACTTTCTAATAAGAAAATACGCAAAAAGTGTCATCAAATCGAAGGATACATGGGAGGTATTAATTAAAATATTTAGTTGGTCAAATGTTTAACTGTTAACCTGTAGAGAAAAAGTTAGTCGAAAAGAATATGAAGAGTGAAACGAAATTTTATAAACTTTGCTTATAGGAAAAACATATATTCGATTCAAAACTTAATTTTAAATTTTAAGTTATTTAATTTTTCATTATCATAAGTAAATCTCGGCTTTAAATCTCGAATATACTGATATGAAAATTTTAACAGATAATAACTGACTTAACACCATCAAATTTGCAAATTTTCTAGTAAAAAAACCAGCATTCAATTAGTCCAATGATATTTCCGTTAACATTTCTGATTCATTTCCTCATCTGTTACTATTTCTTTGAAGAACATGAATACAGAATGTAAGAATATTATTAGTCATTACTAGCAATTTTCTTACATTCTATTTTTGGCTGTGGTATTAAGTATCAAGCATTGCCTATTACATTTCCAGTTGTATTCCAACTTTTATTTCTTTTATTGCTATACCTATGACTATCGCTAGGTTTGAGAGATAATTTTTAACAATGATAATGATTTGAGAAGAGCTATGTCACAAGGTCTCTGGAATTTAACAACGTTTATCTTGATCAAAATTGAGCCAAGGACGCAGAAAATGATAGAAAAAAAGAGATTTTAATTACGTAAATAATTAAAAAACATTTTTTAATTCTTTGTTGTTGGCTCCTATTTTCTTTTAAATATTCTTCATCGAGATGATTCTAAATTTTGCAGAATCACTTGCTCTTTTCTTTACACTTTTCTTTATATTACACTGAACACACCATCAATCATTATATTCCTCTCGAGAATTTTATAGCTATATGAGGTAATATTTGTTGATATTACAAATTACAATTTCCACTTTTCAAGCATATATATATATATATATATATATATATATATATATATATATATATATATATATATATATATATATATATATATATATATATATATATATATATATATTTTACCATTCTACTTTCTCACTCTTGTAGTGCGGTGCCCTCACACACATTCTCTCTCCTTCCCCTTATCACGACTGCTCTCCATCTTTCTCTGTCCTCGGCAATTCTCCTACTCTCATTCATGTTAAAACCTCTCCCTCCAAAAATCTTCCTCATAAATCAATCAACCTCCATCCCGGCCTTCCCCTCCCTCTACCTCCTTCCGCCTCGGAACTTATCACTCTACCAGCATCCTATCCTCATTTATTTTACACATATGCCATCACCACCTTAATACACTCTACTACGCTCTGCCCACAATTCCCCTCCTCTATCAACACATCTCTCTTATTCTTTCGTTTCTAATTCTATCTAAGCTTTATCTACACATACAGCCCTCAATTCCTTCATCTCAAAACTTTGTAACTTTTTCCTCGTCTCGTCTGAACATTCATCAATCCTGTTTCACACCCATACATTATAGATGATAGACACATAATCTCAATCATTCTTACTTTTATTTCCTTCGGTTATTCTCCCCTTCTTTCATACCTTCCTCATTCTCCCTTCACTTTTATTCCCTCCATCACACTTCTTTATTTCACATTCCATTCCCAATTTTCCCTCCTCCAGAATACCCAGATATTTGAGCCCACATTCTACCTCCTCAAATTTCACTTCCCCTTACCACGATACCCTTCTTTCTTTTCCTCTTACTGTCTCATCCCCGCCACCAATTCTCTTTATATATATATATATATATATATATATATATATATATATATATATATATATATATATATATATATATATATATATATATATATATATATATATATATATATATATATATATATATATATATATATATATATATATATTAAAAAAAAAATTCCTCCATAGTTTTCCTGAAAAAGAATATTTTAATTACATTTCTGAGAAGAATATATTATGTTGGTCGCTACGTATAATTATAAATAATAACATTTTCTCCAGAATTTAATCTAGGTTAAAAATACAGAATTTTGCTTGAATAAAAACATAAAAGCCGCACACGCACACAAATTTAACAAAAACAGACACACACACACACACACACACACACATATTATATATATATATATATATATATATATATATATATATATATATATATATATATATATATATATATATATATATATATATATATATATATATATATATAGTTAAAAGATTGAGAGCGGTCCTCCTTCTTAGGCACAGGCTGAGTGAGCGAACGTTTCCAACAAGAATAGAAGGCTAAAGTAGAAAGACGTAGAAGAAATAGTTTACCAATTGGCAGGGTGCAAGCTCGGAAGCACAAGTTTTTAGAACCACAGGAGGGATGGCATCAGGACTGTACGCCTTCTTAGTGTTAATCTCAAAGATAGCAGAAATGACGTTTTTCGAAGAAATTACAATTTTAGGAATGAATGAGTTTGGAGGGGGATGGCTGAATAGGAACACCTCCGAAATCCTGTATGGTTGAATTTGAGGCAAAGGTTTGAGCGAAGAGTTCAACTATAGAAGAAATTAAAACGACATTTATACCATCAGAAGATACTAAATGAGGGAAAAGAGAAAAAACAAAAATAGAGTTGACATTTTTTGTAAAATGCCAGAAAGGGCGTGAGGAAGAAAAACCAGAGAGATTATTGCATTTACGACTAAGAAATGAGTTTTTGTTGTTACCCTAGAATAGATTTTGCACGATTCAGGGATGAAATATAAGTTGCATAAGTTTCTATAGTTTGAAGACGACTATAGTTCATGAAGGCAGCATCCCTGCTGCGGATAGCACGAGAACAAGCAGAGTTAAACCAAGGTTTGTTAGGTTTAGTAGAAAACAAATGATATGGAATGAACGCCTCCATGCCAGAGAGAATTACCTCGGTTATGAGCTCAGCACACTCCGAGGGACCTCTCGCACGGAAACAATAATCATTCCATGGGTAAAAGTACAACCGCAAGTCAAACCAGTTAGTAACCCAGAAATGCCAGAAACGTCTCCTCGCTGAATTCTGGGACTGTTCTTACTGAAGACTTGAAGAGAAAGGACAAGATACGGAGACAACAGAGGAGGGAAGAGTTTAACAGTGTAAGGAGAAGAAAAAGAAGTTAGGAAAAGATTATGTAAGTTGGGTTCATCACCAAGGCGGTCAGGGATACTGGTAGGGAGATGCATCAACTACTCAAGGTTGTTTTGGATAGAAAAGTGGTAGGTTAGTTCACCAGTTGAATCCTGAGAACTAGATGAAAGCCATTTACTGTGGCGAACATTGAAATCACCTAAAATGATGATTAGGGAGAAAGGAAAAGAAGAAAGCATGTGAAAGATATATATATATATATATATATATATATATATATATATATATATATATATATATATATATATATATATATATATATATATATATATATATATATATATATATATATATATATATATATATATATATATATATATATATATATATATATATATATATATATATATATATATATATATATATATATATATATATATAATTGGTAGAAATTTGACTGCAGTTATTTCCTCCCATATTCATAACTCCGTCCTCGAAAAAATATTTCGCTCATTTGAACACAATTTCTCATAATAAACAAATTTGAATGTCATTAAACGTTATTGAGGCATAAACCATATGGCTCAAATTACAGAAAACTTCAACCTCCGCCATTTAGGTGTTGAATGACGAATTTTCCTCAAAATCTGAGTCCTTTTTTAGGGAAGAAAAGGAGTAATTTTTATTTAAATAAAAATCCCTATAAAAGAGGTTCTAAAATTTCAATAAGATATATATATATATATATATATATATATATATATATATATATATATATATATATATATATATATATATATATATATATATATATATATATATATATATATATATATATATATATATATAATGTTTTACCTTCTTTCAATATGAAATATGCATTGAAAAATTTCTTTTTCATCAAAAAACTCAAATAAAAATTTTCTTTTCGCATTGTAAAACGAGTATTTAAAAATGATTTTAACATCTCAAATTTGTAATCTCTTTCTCACTCCGTATTCTAATCTCTTTTTTTGAGGCCTCGTCCTCCTTAATCTCTTATGAAATTCTTTTCATGTTTTATTAATTCATTGTTAGTCATGCATATTTTCAAGCCTTTCTCATATCTTTGCTAAATTCTTTTCAAAAATTTTCGGTTCGAAATTTAAATCCCCTTTTCTTACCAATTTGCTTACGCTTTTTATCTTCTATACTCAAACAAGTCTTTTTCTTCTTTGACAATTAATATATATATATATATATATATATATATATATATATATATATATATATATATATATATATATATATATATATATATATATATATAATATATATATATATATATATATATATATATATATATATATATATATATATATATATATATATATATATATATATATATATATATATATATATATATATATATATATATATATATATATATATATATATATATATATATATATATATATATATATATATATATATCGTGTTCATCTCCACATTCTTCTACATGGAATAGGCTCTCGATTCACGCACAAAAAACACCATAACAAACACACATCATTTTTTTGTAAAAATAATAATTATGGCGTCAACAGTAGCGAGCCTCGGAAAAGTCCAGAGTGGCGGCTTCCGAAAAATAGCCCTCTAGTTCACACCTTTCAACGTCACCAACTGGGAGTTGGTGATTTCGGTGATGGGTTTGGCGCCACCAGGATTATGCAGATGGGTTTCCTGATGCAAGGTCTATTTTTTCATTCATTTCTGCAACATTCGCGGTCTTCAATCCAATTTCCACTTTGTTGAACATTATCTCTCTTCTTCAAGACCTCACCTTTTTGTTCTTGACAGAAACTCAGGTGCTTGAGCGTTCCGACTGCAAACTATACTCTGTTTCCCCATACTGTCTCTATTCTCAATTTTCAGCCGAATTCGGTTATTGTGCATACGTGTTCAACGATATTGCTTGTTCTCGTTTCTCTAATTTTAAGTCTTCCGAATTTTCAACCTTCTGACTTAAGCTAACCTGCCATTCTAGGACCAAATTTATTTGTTCCGTTTATTTATCTCCTAATTCTACTAACTATCCTAATTTCTTCGACTATCTAAACTCCAAAATGAGAACATTCTCTTTTCTTCTCCTTTCTCTGAAATCATCACATTAGGTGATTTCAGTGTTCACCGCCACCAATAGCTTTCTTCTAACTCTCATGATACAGCAGGTGAACTGGACCTTCCATTTTGCTATCTAAAACGACCTTGAGTAGTTGGTGCAGCTCTCTACTCGTATCCCTGATCGTCTTGGAAGATGAACCCAACATTTTAGACCTTTTTCCAACTTCAAATCATTCTCCTTATACACTCAAACTCTTTCCTCCTCTGGGATCATCCGAACTCCTTCTTATCTCTGTACCCTCTTCAAAGTCTTCTGCAACAAAGACCACTTCCTGTTGCGAGGAAACGTTTGTGGCATTTCGGTGCAGCAAGCTCGATAGAATTGCGGTCTTACTTTTGATTTAATGTGGAATGATTATTGTTTCCGTGGGAGAGGTCCCTCGGAGTTTGCTGAGCACGTTACTGAGGTGATCCTTTCTGGCATAGAGACGTAAAATCCATATTCTTTCTCTTCTACTGATCCCAACTCTGCTTGTTCTAGTTCTATTCGCTGTAGGAATGTTGCCTTCAGGTATTGACGCTGTCTTCAAACTTCAGAAATTCACGCAACTTATGTTTCATCCCGGAATAGTGCAAAATCTATCCTCCGCAACACCAAAAATTCATTTCTGTGTAGAAAATGCAATGATCTTTCTGGTTCCTCGTCTTCACGCCCTTTCTGACATTTTGCAAAAAATATCAACTCCAACTTTGCTTCTCCTCTTTCAATCCTCTATTATATTCCGACGGCACAATTGCCATTTTTCTTACTTCTCAAGTTGAACTCTTGGCTCAAACTTTTGCTTCTAATTCAACTTTAGACGATTCCTGAGCTATTCTTCCTCTTTCAACTCCCTCCAACTCATTTATGCCATAAATTGTAATTTCTTCTAAAGATGTCATTTCTGCTTTCTCCGAGCTTTACATTAAGAAGGCGTAAGCTCTTTTTGTTCTCAAAACTTGTGCTTCTGAGCTTGCACCCTGTCTTGGTAAATTATATTTTCTTTGCCCTTCTGCTTCAACCTTCCCTTCTTGCTGGAGGAGTGTGTTCATTCAATCTGTGCCAAAAAAGGGATACCCCTCTCAACCCTCTAACTACTGTACTATTTCTTTAATTTCTGTCCTTCCAAAGTTTTCGAATCTATTCTTAACAGGAAGATTTGGAAACATCTCAATCTTCTAATCTTATCTCTGATCTCCACTATGGCTTTGGTAAGAAACGCTCTACTGGTGAACATCTTTCTTTTCTCTCTGACACTTGGTCTTCCATGCTTCGGTATTTCAGTGAATCTTTCGCTGAGGTGTTGGTCATATCGAAAGTTTTCGATAGAGTCTGGCAGAAAGCTTTGATTTACAAACTACCCTCTTTCGGAATTTATGCTTCTCTATGTAGTCTTCTCTACAATTTTCTTTCTGGTCGTTGTATAGATGCTGTTTTAGAGGGCCACCGTTCATTTTTTAAATCTATTAATAGTGGTGTTTCTGAGGGTTCTGTCCTATCCCCAACACTTTTTCCACTTTTCATTAGTGACTTTCTCTCTATTAATTTATTACCTATCCACTCCTATGCTAATAACTCCACCCTTCATTACTCCTTTCAGTTTGAAAGACACCTCTAATAGATGCAGTTAATTCACGCAAAAGTGGTGGCCATGGAGCAACTGACCTTTGATCTTTCTCCTTTTTCAAGTTGGAGCAGAAAAAAACATGTTTTCATTCAATGCCTCAGAAACTCTGTTCCTACATCTCTCTACTCGATACAACCTTCCACACAACT
>SEYY01018438.1:5000-10000 GCA_009176605.1 Armadillidium nasatum | reverse complement strand
ATAATAATAATAATAATAATAATAGTAATAATAATAAAAATAATTATAATAATAATAATAATAAAAATGGTAATAGTAATAATAGTAGTAATAATAATAATAATAGTGGATCAATACGAATTTATGTACCTTTTTTTGATTTTGCGCGCATATGATTTTATTGATCTTTCATTTTTTATGTCATCTGGGAGAGTTGTTAAACAGAATGGTGGAGGTATAGCTTACTGCTTGTCGTGCTTTAGTGAGCCTGTACAAAGGCGTTTTTAGGTTATTGTTGTTTCTTAAGATTATTCCTCTTTCAATTTGATTGTTTTGGTGGTTTGTTTTTAGGAATTCGCATGTGTTATTATTTATTACTTTGTGGATTTCCTTTAGGAGGGAGAGGTTTAGAAGATGATCAAATTGCAATATGTTAAGTTTTTTGAATAAAGGTGGTGTATGACTATAAAGGTCTCTACTGCCGCTAAGAAGTCTTATGATTCGTTTTTGCATTGTTATGATTTGTTGTGTGTTTGATTTTGGTGTTGTTCCATATACAGAGAGACAGTAAAGTATGTGGGGGTGAATGTGTGCAAAATATATTTTTCGTAGAACATACAGTGGAATGGATTTTAGCTAATTTAACAAGGATGTACATATATTTTGCAAGTTTATTTACTAGTGTGTTTATGTGTTCTTTAAATGTTAATTTTTCATCTATAATGACTCCCAGGATTTTCGCGGTATTTGTTCTGGTTAGTTCAAAGTCTTTTAGTTTTATTTTAAAATTATCTCCTATATTTTTGTTGCTTATTGTAATGTAAGAGGTTTTTTGAATGTTTAATGATAGTTTATTTGAGTCGACCCATCTCGTGATGTTTGTTAAAGAGCTTTCAACTTTTTTGGAGAGTGTTTCGGGGTTCTTGTCATTGATCAGTATTGATATATCATCTGCGAATGAGACAGAGAAGGAGTTGTGTGAGTTTATTAAGTCGTTTGTATATATTGAAAATAGAAGTGGAGCAAGTATGGACCCCTGTGGGACACCAGTTTTTATTTGTTGTGTGTTAGAGAGTATATCACCTAACTTTACGTATTGTTGTCTACCTTTGAGGTAAGTTTTAAACCACTGCAAGTTTAGGCCATCGAAACCCAGTCTATTTAATTTAGTTAATAGGATATCATGGTCTATTGTGTCAAACGCTTTGGTGAAGTCTAGTAGCAGAAGGACGGAGGAGTCTTTATTTTCTAAGTTTTTATAAAGTTTTTCGGTCAGACAGATAAGCGCGTCCGATGTTGAACGCCCTTTTCTGAAGCCGAACTGGAAATCGCTAAGTAATGAATTTGAGGTGAAATATTCAGTCAGCTGTTTAAATATTATTTTTTCGAAAATTTTGCTAATCGTGTGTGTAATGGATATGGGTCTATAGTTTTTAGGTAGGGAGGGATCGTCTTTCTTAAATATAGGAGTCACGCGAGAGATTTTGAGGGTAGAGGGGAAAACACCCAAAAAGATTGAAGCATTGAATAAGTGAGCTAGTGGGATGGAAATGATGTCAGCCACGAGTTTGTATTTGTGATTTGGGACGCTTAAGATATCACATTTTTTATTTTTTAGGCCTGCTATTATATTTTGGACATCTAATGGAGTAATGTTTTCGAATGTAAAATGTGAGTTGCACTGAGGTAAAAATGATTCAAAGTTAGTTTGACCTGCTGAACTATTTGTTAAAATTTCGGTTCCAATATTGATAAAATAACTGTTAAGTGAATCTGCGATTCTTCCTTTGGTCTGTTGAGACTTTACCATTTATTGATAACTGGTTTATTTGGTGGGTATGTTCTTTGTTTTTATTAATAAGGTTGTTTATGAGGCTCCACGTTGCTTTTGTATTGGTGTTTACCTCGCAGAATTTGTCAGTGTAATATTTTCTTTTCGCCTTTTTTAATAGTGCTTTTAATTGGTTGCTATAATTGTTATATAATTGAAAAGGGATGATTCCTCGTTTATAATTACGGTAGAGTTTGTGTTTTTGATTTATTGAATTTAAAAATCCTAGTGTTAACCATGGATTTTGGACCCTTTTACAGCCTAACTGCTTAGTTTTAATTTTGAAGGTCTCATCATAACATCTATATAGTTGATTGATAAAAGTACTGAATCTTGAGTCTATGTCTACTTGCTCATTGTATATAAAGGAGAAGTCAATTTCTTTTACTTTATCTATGAATATCGCATTGCTAGCTTCTTTATCTTCTCTGTATTTAATAGTTGTTAGGTTATTGGTTTTATTTAAGTTCCATTGTATAAGGCAAGGAAAGTGATCAGTAAGGTCAGTCTGGATGATAAAAGATTTCATAATACAATTTAAGTTTCCCCAAATGTGATCTAATAAGGTGGGATTTCTGTTTTCAATGTTATTAGGCCTAGTGGGTTGTGTTATATAATTTATAAATCCGTGTGATGTCATAAGGTTCTGTAAAGGGGTGGCTCCTAAAGAGGGGTTTTTGTTCAGCATATCTATATTAAAGTCCCCAGCAATCAATACATTTGAGTTATAATAATAATAATAATAATAATAATAATAATAATAATAATAATAATAATAATAATAATAATAATAATAATAATAATAATAATAATAATAATAATAATAATAATAATAATAATAATAATAATAATAAATAATAATAATAATAATAATAATAATAATAATAATAATAATAATAATAATAATAATAATAATAATAATAATAATAATAATAATAATAATAATAATAATAATAATAATAATAATAATAATAATAATAATAATAATAATAATAATAATAATATATTAAAAAACAATTATAATTACCATATTTGGCATATTACTACTATAGTAACAGTGGCAAATAGAAGAAAGAAACTATTTAGGATTAGGTCTAAGTTCTAAAGTAATAGAATAAATAGTATTGAAGGAAATGAATTAAGAGTCCAAAGGAAAAACTAATTAATGTTCAATTTTTTATTCATTGTGCAGTTTGTTGTTCATTGTTCAGTTTGTTATTTATTGTTTAATTTTTTATTGTTTACTGTTCAGTTTGTTTTTCAATGTTCTGTTTGTTGTTCATTGTTTAGCTTTTTGTTTATTCTTCAACTTGTTGTTCATTGTTCAGTTTGTTGTTCATTGTTCAATTTGTTTTTTTTTTGTTCAATTTGTTATTCATTGTTCAGTTTGTTGTTCATTGTTCAGTTTGTTGTTCATTGTTCTGTTTGTTGTTCATTGTGTAGTTTGTTGTTCATTGTTCAGTTTGTTGTTCATTGTGTAGTTTGTTGTTCATTGTTCAGTTTCTTTTTATTGTTTATTGGGATTTAGAGTCTGCAAAATCAAAAATTTTAAAGAATAACTTTTTAAGTTCGATTTTAATTCCCTAAAAAAATCTCTTTTTCAACCAGTTATTTGTTTGTAATAAAAATTATTTTATTTTTTGACCCAGTTTTCTTTTTTTTCATTTACTTCACACAGTAACCCAAAGGCAATGGTAAAAACAAAAGTTAGATTCAGAACCTTTTAAATCTACCAAAATTAAACTTTATTCAATTTACGTTTACAATACTATAATATTAAAGACATACATCAATTCTTATATAGAAACTGTAATGAAATTTTAACTAAAAATTAAAAACGAGTCAATTATTCATTCATAGCATTATTTTTGGCTTAACAATGATGACTGCTACGCATAATTTCCAATCGTCAGATCTTTAATTAACTGAGATATTCGTCAAACAATCCAATTAAAGGTTCAAACGTTTATTTTCATTTAAATACTTTACAAATGAATGGTTATTATAGACTTTATAACATGCATTGCAATTTATTGCCTCATTTAAAACGCATCTCAATTATTAATTGTTGATATATATATATATATATATATATATATATATATATATATATATATATATATATATATATATATATATATATATATATATATATATATATATATATATATATATATATATAGAGAGAGAGAGAGAGAGAGAGAGAGAGAGAGAGAGAGAGAGAGAGAGAGAGAGAGAGAGAGAGAGAGAGAGAGAGAGAGAGAGAGAGAGAGAGAGAGAGAGAGAGAGAGAGAGAGAGAGACAGACAGACAGACAGACAGACAGACAGACAGAGAGGTAAATAGAAATTAGATGTTAGTAAGGGTATGCAGAAGAGCCAGAGTTTGATTAATGCATAATGATTCGAAAATGTTGCTATCTTAGTTATTATCCTGGTAGATATGCAAAGTTTATTCAGTAGTACTGGAAGATGACACTTTTAAGTGTGTGTGAAAGGATATAAGATATAAGAGAAGAATTTGGATGATAAAGGAACAGATCTTTTTGTACTGACGCCTGTGTGCTCACATAAGAGAGTTCTGAATCGTCTTATCACAGAGTTTTTAACGAGAACAAATTATAATTGTAGAAAGCAGAAGTGACGAAAAAGTTTTGAGTGTTTTTTAAAATGCCTAACCTCTTACAGTCTTGTCCGTTGAGTACATCGGATGATAATAAATGTTAAAGACACAAGAGACTTGAAGTAAGTGTTACCGAATAGGATGAGGTTGTAAGGAAGGTCCAGCAGAGTATATAAACTTAAGAAATGAATTTCTGAAACAATAAAAACGACAATGCTTTATAAATCAAAACTGGACACCCAAAGGTAATCAGAGATTAGCTAATATGATGTATTCAAACTAGAATCATCCATATGCTTATATTTAGGTAGTAATTAAGGGTATAGTTGTCGGCCTCAGAGTGGATAGGTAACAAATTGAAAAATATGTCTTCAATGAACAATAGAAGGATTTAAATGATACAACAGAACTTGGAAGCACCATTCTTGTTAGATTTCAAAGATGATTTATGCAATGAATTACCTTTTGTGAATTAAAAAAAATATAAAGAAAATCACAAAAAATTATAGACATTGAAACCTTTATGACAAATTCCTTTTTAAACTTTAGATATGCTTAAAGAAATGCCC
>SEYY01018437.1:120000-127808 GCA_009176605.1 Armadillidium nasatum | reverse complement strand
CTAGGCTACTATGTCGTGCAAACGTTCTTGTGTACGTTAGGTCTCTTTTACGGCAAATTCTTGTGTAGGTTAGGCCTCTTTTTACGGCAATTTCGGTAGTTCAGGTTATGATAAGCCAAGTCGAATTAGGTTCTGCTAGAAAAGTAAGTAATAATAATTGTGTGTATGTCTAGTAATAGTACCTCTGGCAACTCTCTTGTTTACGATAGGCTTCTCCGATATTTTCGATTTTCGATATTTTTTAACAATCGAAACTCAGAAACAATCTCCACCTTTACCTATATATATATATATATATATATATATATATATATATATATATATATATATATATATATATATATATATATATATATATATATATATATATATATATAATATATAAGTGATGTGTGTATGTAAGATTATAACGAATTCAGAAACGTGTCATTTCTTCCGTTCAACTACTCATTACCAGGTGGCTGAAGATGAAAATATTATAGAGTTTGAACATGAAAAAAATGTAATGTATTGCAATGTAAATAGAACTTGCACAGAGCATATATAATCAAAATTTGATAATATAACTTTATAAATATATATACATATATATATATATATATATATATATATATATATATATATATATATATATATATATATATATATTATATATATATATATATATATATATATATATATATATATATATATATATATATATATATATATATATATATATATATATATATATATATATATATATATATATATATATATATATATATATATATATATATATATATATATATATATATATATATATATATATATATATATATATATATAAAATTTGATACATTTTATGTTAATATTGATTTAACTCTCTTTTATATATATTTTTATGAGAGCTAGTATGTGTTTTAGCTGTTAGTTTTAATAATTTGATTTTTAAGTAATTTTAACTTTTTATATCTAGGTTTTTAATGTAAATATTATTTCACTTTTACTAAAGTTTGTTTGTTTGTCTCTTTTTTTTTTTTTTGTATTAATCGTGATTATGTGTGTGTAGAATGGCGGGTGGGCGTAGGTGTGGGTTTTCTGTGCACATTATCGATGTCGGTGGCTTACTTTCTAATTTAGCTTCCCTGGAATACCACTTCTCAAACTCTCATCCTAACCTTTTGGCTTTTCTTGTCTGACACCCACGTATAAAAGAATTCGTTCACTTAACTTTTTAATATATCTAACAATAACTTATTTCATAATTTCGGTTCTAAGGACGGAGTAAATGCCTACCTAAACACCAACATTCTGGTAACACGTCTTGGAAATCTCGAATCTTCAAATTTCGATGTTCTGTGGCTTAAATCTTTCTTCCTATAACTAGTACAATAACCTTGTGCTTCTGATACTGTTTTTCCAGTAGACCAGATTTTTCTCCCTTTTTCTGAGTATCTAAGAACTTCACACGAGAATGTTACAACTTCACATCCAAATATTGATCTCCTCTATATAGGGGATTTCAATGTACGCAACACTGAGAGGTTGTGTTCTCCTCATACTGGTGTAAGGGAGGTTGAATCATTCAACATTCTCAACGATCTGGAGCAACAGATTAAAAAATCTACACACATTCCGGATCGTCTCAACCAATTCTTGAACACTCTTGACTTATTCTTCATCACTTGACCTTTTCTCTGTAAATACGCCGTCTTCGTTCCTATTGGTAAATCTGACAACAATCTTATTTCTCTTTAATTTTCATGCTCTCCCTCCAATTTCTCCATCAGCCCTAAGCGTATCTTCTGGCACTTTGATCTGGAAGACTAGGGGCCCTGCGTTGCTTCTACTCTAACTATCTCTGGAGTGAATGCTTATCTAACTCTATCCATTCATTTGCCGATGATCGACATTCCATTCTTTAATTCATTTCAAATCTGTATCTTCCTTTGCATCTGGAGTTGCCTCTCGTCTTAATCTTTCCGATTCCATTCTTACTGATCTGGAGAGAATTTCCCAGTGGGGTAGTCTCAACCTTGTGAAATTCAACTCTTGAAAATTTCAACTTCTAGAAATCTCCTTTACAAAGACATCTCTTAACATTTCAGTTTCTTTCGATGGTTCTCCCGTCTCTCCTGTTGACAATATAAGCATCATTGGCTTTCATTCACATAAACAAAAAAAATGTCTTGGAAATCTCTCATCATATTGGTTGCTAGGACGGCCTCAAAGAAGCTGGGAGTTTTGTTTAAGGTGCAAGAATTTTTTTCTTCTTAGCAATTACTCCAATTTTACAAGGGCCTCACCTGCCCATGTATAGAGTACGGCTCTCATATTTGGGGTTACTCAGGTTTCACCCATCTTTTGGATAGGATCGGGTCAAACGTTAAAAGACTTATAAAGTCTTCCGCTCCTTCCAATTCGCTTCTCCCTTTATATTTGCGACGTGAAGTTAGTGTATTTTTTATGGGTACTACTGTGGCAAATGCTCGAGAGAATTGACCCCTCGTAAATCTCCACCTTTCCAGCCACCTCTGTTTTGTGGAATTCTCTTTCATTTTCTTTGTTTTCCTCCGAATTTAATCTCTGTTATTTAAATCCCACAGCTGAGCTTACCTACGAAATTTGCATTAGGATGGACTTGTAAGGATTTTATTTTTTTTCTTTTACATCCTTCCTTAAATAGAGTCCTACCCGTGAACGGTGGTAATATATATATATATATATATATATATATATATATATATATATATATATATATATATATATATATATATATATATATATATATATATATATATATATATATATATATATATATATATATATATATATATATATATATATATATATATATATATATATATATATATATATATATATATATTCTCAGCACGTATATATGATCTTCAAAGAAAACTTGGTGCAATTCTACTCTTATTTGTATATAGTTAGTCCCAAAGAAATTGGAGAAGCTTTGATTTCATTTTGTTTATACAGATTATATATATATATATATATATATATATATATATATATATATATATATATATATATATATATATATATATATATATATATATATATATATATATATATATATATATATATATATATATATATATATATATATATATATATATATATATATATATATATATATATATATATATATATATATATATATATATATATATATATATATATATATATATATATATATATATATATATATATATATATATATATATATTATATATATTATATATATATATATATATATATATATATATATATATATATATATATATATATATATATATATATATATATATATATATACATACACACACACACACACGACATAACAAACACAAAAAAAATTTCATTGAATTCTTGTTATTGAAAAAAAATTACAAAAATAGATTAATTTAACAAAAGTAAAAAATTATTTAAAGAAAAAAAATATTTATATATTAAATAAAATTTACTGGAAAAAGATCAAAGTCCAAAAACAAGAGAAAATAAAAGAAAATACTTTTTAAAAACATTGAAATACTATTCTTTTGTTATTATAATCGTGAAAATTATAAAAATAAAAAAAATAGCTTAAATATATACCCTTTGATATAATATAATTGAAGTTTGCTCTATTATTATTATTATTATTATTATTATTATTATTATTATTATTATTATTATTATTATTATTATTATTATTATTATTATTATTATTATTATTATTATTACTATTATTAAGTAGTATGTATTATTAGTTATTGTTTTTAGTTTTAATTTTTTATTAATTTTATTTTCAAATTATTATTATTATTATTATTATTATTATTATTATTATTATTATTATTATTATTATTATTATTATTATTATTATTATTATTATTATTATTATTATTATTATTTTAGAAGTTCTTCAGCTTTATTTTAATAGCAGTTGAAATTTACCTTCCAATTTTCCAAAAGATTTTTTTCTTCTTATTGCTGACCGGTTTCGTCCGCCAACTTCGGACATCATCAGAGCTTGAATCTTTGAAGATGAATGAAAATATTTTTAATATGTTAATCCAAAAGTTAATTACGATCCAAGCTATGATGATGTCCGAAGTTTGCAGACGAAACCGGTCAGTAATAAGAAGGAAAAAATTCTTTTGGAAAATTGGAAGGAAAATTTCAACTTTTATTATTATTATTATTATTATTATTATTATTATTATTATTATTATTATTATTATTATTATTATTATAGTTTTTCTTAAAACGGAAGAAGGTAAACCTCGCAGTTCGAGTTTGGTTTAATGAATTGTATTTAAATTACTTAAACTACTTTTATAACTATTTATATTAACATCAATACTTGTGAAGCTCAGTTTTTTCACATTTTCCAATAACTTATTACACCACAGGCCCCCCTATATATATTAAGACTGACAACCTCTCTTCCAAAAATTCTTTTTCTAACTTAAACAAATCAACAACCAACTTTTTGTTCATAACTGCTCTTCTTCTGAGCCCAAAACTAAAAAATATAAGCTGATGCAAATTTATTATCAAAGTCTGTTGAGATAAGTTCGATCACAATTTACCAAATTTCAAGATGTGCTGAGGGGAGAAAGGATACAGAGTCTAGAATGGATGCAGTGGCCAGAAGGGATACAGACTCATGAAGGGATACAGAGGCATGAAGGGATACCTTGGCAAGAAGGAATTCTGAGACTGAAAGGAATTCAAAGTAAACTCTTTTCCACGATTTTCAAGAAAATTCCTTTAGAATTCGGTATCCTTAATGGAAGCAAGAATCCATATTATGGATGAAGGTCAAGATCATTTCCAAAGGACATTTTTTGAGATTAGAAGATATTTTTACAAAACTAACATCTTTTTTGCAATTTTGATACTAGCAATGACGTTATACCTGGAGTGGGTATATCATCTAAATAAGAAAGATAGGTTAAATATCTTTGCTTTCTTATTGTAATATAAATTACAGATATGGATAATTTTTATATGTACAATATTTTGTATTGTCAAAGCCTATAGTCTTTTGACAGAGGCAGTACTAACCTGAGGAAATTTTTTAAATTATTATTATTATTATTATTATTATTATTATTATTATTATTATTATTATTATTATTATTATTATTATTATTATTATTATTATTATTATTATTATTATTATTATTATTATTATTATTATTATATGCGCGCAAAATTAAAAAAAAGGTACTTAAATTCGTATTGATCCATTATCATTATTGTTATTATCATCATTATTATTATTATTATTATTATTATTATTATTATTATTATTATTATTATTATTATTATTATCATTATTGTTATTATTATTTTAATTATTAGCTATATTATTATTATTATTATTATTATTATTATTATTATTATTATTATTATTATTATTATTATTATTATTAGCATTATTACATTACCTGTTATTATTTTAATCATTGATATTTTAATTAATAAGATTATTATCTCTATTCTTAATATTATTAAATCAGATAATCTAAAGCATTCAAGAATATTAATTCCATTACTGAAATCATCAATACGATCATTATTATTACTAGGTAAAATCGGTGCTGCAATTGCTTTATTATTCTTATTGTCCTTATTATTATTATTGAAAATTTTATTGAAAAAATTATATTACAACTTACTATTATTATTATTGAAAATTTTATTGAAAATATTATATTACAACTTATTTTATAACTACTACTATTATCACTATTTTTATCACTGTTGTATAATAGAAATTGTTATCAATATAGTTACCATTATTATTATGATTACTATTATTATTATTATTATTATTATTATTATTATTATTATTATTATTATTATTATTATTATTATTATTATTATTATTTTTATTGTTTCAATACTTGAAATAAATATCATCATTGTAATTAATATTACTAGAATTTTTGTAGCAAACTTCATAATTAACGACTTTGTTATTGTTGCTTGCATGATCAATAATCTAGAATTTCGTTACTCTAGAAGTAACCTATCCTAACTTGTAATTATTAAATTTATATGTATTAAACATTGGGGCTCAAAGGAAACGACATTGTTTTCCCCTAGCAGCCCCTTTTCAGAGATTTGGACATTGTCACATTATTTTTATTAAGATTATTATTGAATTTAGTAGTATAGGACCTACTGTTAAACTTTAAGCCTGTAAATGTACCATCTCCTGGATAAATATTTGTGAATTGTGAATTATTATTATTAATTATAATTTTTATTATTATTATTATTATTATTATTATTATTATTATTATTATTATTATTATTATTATTATTATTATTATTATTATTATTATTATTATTATTATTATTATTATTATTATTATTGTTATTATTATTATTATTATTATTAAAAAAATCAAGAACCTCCTTCCAACGATTCCCTTTCAGAGCCCAAAACTAACAAAGGTCAGACTTCAGTTTGAGCTAGCTACATATTTAAAAAACTACTTAACCTACGTAAAAAAGGATTACATTTTTAGAATCCTTGTCGAATTTCAGGTAGGAAAAGTGTAAAATTTTTGCAAATAAATAAAAAAAAACATGATTGTGTACGATAAGCTTTATGTAACCTGAATGACCGAAAATGGCCACCGTATACAAGCCTAACTGACGTATTACACCCTATATATATATTTAACATATTTTACAATTTTGTTAGTCATTAGCGAAATTTTAGTTATTCAAATTTCGGCAAAATTCAAGAAAAAAAAGTGACGTTGCCTGACGTACGATTCTATCGAGAATTAATAAAAAGTTAACTTTACTTATACAAACTTTATTATTATAAGAATTTATTTTTTATTTCCAAATGTTTCCTACCTGAAATTCGACAAGGATTCTAAAAATGTAATCCTTTTTTACGTAGGTTAAGTAGTTTTTTAAATATGTAGCTAGCTCAAACTGAAGTCTGACCTTTGTTAGTTTTGGGCTCTGAATGAAAATAAATCCATATTTGATTGAAATGATATAGTTGGTGCAAATCAATGGCGGCTTTTGGGGGGAGGCAGGGGAGGCAGTGAATGCGTTAGTATTTAATAAAAAATATAACATTTTAATTCAAAAATTAGGTTAAGCAACTCAGATTTTAAAAATTAAAATTTTTTCATACAAGGCGTAAAATATAAATTTATTTATATTATATATAATATATATATATATATATATATATATATATATATATATATATATATATATATATATATATATATATATATATATATATATATATATATATATATATATATATAAACGGTTTATGAATGTCACTGTTACCATAGAAACATATTGGAAGCCTCCTCGTTGCCATGGTAACTGTGCTACATAAATAAAATAAATGTTACGCATATTTTCACAGAAGGGAGGCAGTTATTTTTTTCTTACCTTTTTATTTTTATTCAAACTTTTTGATTTTAATGTAATTTCATTTTACTTTTTTTTCATATGTTCTGTAAGGATGAACTCCTGTCTTTCGAATGAAGTATTTTATTTGGCTTAAAATTGAAAAGCCTAAAAAAAAAAAAACCTATAAACTAAGGAGAATTTATTTTTCTACGTTAAAATTTGCCTCCCTATTTAAGATCATACTGCGCATGCGTGAGCAACATCTTACCAAAAATCTTTAATTTTATTTAGTCTGAAATAAATTGTAGAAGAGTAAGGTGTTGCTAATCTTTTAATCTTAAAAAATATCCAATTAAAATTAAAATTTAAAATAATGAAGTGCATTTAAAATTATAAAAGTCCATAAAGGA
>SEYY01018437.1:100000-110000 GCA_009176605.1 Armadillidium nasatum | reverse complement strand
GAGTGAGTGAATGTGTGAGTGTGTTTGTGCGTGCGTGTGTGTGTGTATGTGTGTGTGCTTAGAATCGGAGAACATTTTCTCTTTTTTAACGTTAATGTGAAATTATATACTTAAACATGATTTTTTGACATGTGAAAAAACTTTTTCCCTGCACTTTTAATGGAAAACATATAAATAATAATAATAATAATAATAATAATAATAATAATAATAATAATAATAATAATAATAATAATAATAATAATAATAATAATAATGATAATAATAATAATAATAATAATAATAATAATAATAATAATAATAATAATAATAATAATAATATATAGCTAATACCTAATAATAATAATAATAATAATAATAATAATAATAATAATAATAATAATAATAATAATAATAATATTAATAATTATTATTATTATTATTATTTTCATTATTATTATTATTATTATTATTATTATTATTATTTTCAGCGCCAGAGGTCTGCTGGTGATGTACTTTCCTATCTGACAAATTTATGATCTTTTACACTTAGGATCGATGGTGTGGTGGCGATTGACATATCTAAGGCATTTGACCAAGTAATTGCATGCCTCACTCTTTTCGTTTTATCAACTCTTTCGCTCTTACAAATTTCCTCTACTCTCTTTATGCTCACCGAATTGTTGCGTCATTCTCTCTATACTGTCGCTATTACAGCGGACACCGCTCTTCTGAACTCTCCTGTCGCATACCTCGAAGAGCTCGCACCACACGCCTTTCTATATACAGTCCCATCCTTTCTCTATCCAACTCTCTGACACCAAACTTAATCGCTATGCTCAATCTTGCATGTACTCAACTGGTAAAGTTTGGATCACACTTCCTTTTTCGATTTTCCCAACTTCCTTTTACTCATACCCTTTATATTAAACATGTGTATCAGGACATACCTGTCTTCAACTAGGCAAAATTTTCGGTATTTCTCCAACTAGTGGAAATTAGTATTGCTCTGGCCTTTTCCACCAAAGGTGATATATATATATATATATATATATATATATATATATATATATATATATATATATATATATATATATATATATATATATATATATATATATATATATATATATAAATTCCATTGAAACGGAAGTATATTACTGCATTAATTCAACAGAGGTAAATGGAAAAAAAGTATACACTGTAATGAATTCTTTTATGTTCTATAATACATTACAAATATATATATATATATATATATATATATATATATATATATATATATATATATATATATATATATATATATATATATATATATATATATATAATGCTGAGGGTTGTAAGACATATATAATATCATTTAAATATCCCTTCTCCACTAATTTTCAATTTTTTTTTGTTGAAAGTATCATTCTGTGATTCTCAAAGGCAAAATTGTTCTTTATACGATCGTTTTCCACACACTTCATCACACACACATACACTTATGCACATTGAGAGAAAAACACAAGCACTTAACATACTTTATGAAATAGAACAGTCTTGGGGTTTTCTTTTTATTATCAATTATATTCTCATTGACTCTCTTCAATTCCTTTATATTAAATGAATTACTACTTGTTATTACCATAAACACACCTTTTTCCTAACTTTTCCACTCAAAGGCATTCCTTCCTCCTTTGATGAGGATTCGTTCATCCCGACTCCTCAACTCTTTCCGAACATCTCAGACCCACTTGATCATTCGTTCATAAAAATGTTAATTAAATTATAGAACTCTCTGGCAATTTTTTGTTCTGTTTCATGATACATCAGCTCTTAATTATAATATAATAATACTAACAGCATAGTGATAACAATAAAAATAATAATAATAATAATAATAATAATAATAATAATAATAATAATAATAATAATAATAATAATAATAATAATAATAATAATAATAATAATAATAATAATAATAATAATAATATATATAATAATAATAATAATAATAATAATAATAATAATAATAGTAATGATAATAATAATAATAATAATAATAATAATAATAATAATAATAATAATAATAATAATAATAATATAATCATAATAGTTTATTACGAATTTATGTACATTTTAATAATTTTTCGACCATATGATTTTATTGATCCTTTCATTTTTTATATCATCTAGTAGATTATTATATAGTATGAGGGAGGTGTAACTTACCGCTTGTCGTGCTTTAGTAAGTTTGTAGAAAGGAGCTTCTTGATCGGTGTTATTTCGTAGGATTATTCCACTTTCAGTCTAATTATTTTGGTGGTTTATTCTAAGGAATTTACACGTATTAATGTTTATTACTTTGTGTATTTCCTTTAGGAGAGAGATATTTAATAGATGATCAAATTGCAATATGTTAAGTTTTTTGAATAAGGATAGTGTATTACTATAAATTCCCCCCCTCAGCTGCCACTGAGGAGCCTTAAGATTCGTTTTCGCATTGTTATTATTTGATGTGTGTTTGTTTTGGGTGTTGCTCCATATACAGAGATGCAGGAAATTATGTGGGGGGGGGAGGGAGGTGAATATATACTTAGTACCAAATATATTTTTCGCTGTACATAGAGTGGAATGGATTTTGCTAATTTTACAAGGATGCACATATATTTTGCGAGTTTATTACTAATGTATTTATGTGTTTTATAAAATGTTAATTTTTTCACTATTATGACTCTCAGGATTTTACGATACTTGTACAGGTTAGTTCAATATCGTTTAGTTTAATTTTAAAATTATTTCCTACGTTTTTGTTTCTTATTATAATTAAGAGGCTTTTTGTATGTTTAATGATAGTTTATTTGCACTGATCCACCACGTGATGTTTGTTAAAATACTTTCAACTTATTTGGAGAGTGTTTCAAGGTTTTTGTCATTGATCAGCATAGAAATATCTTCTGCGAACGAGGCAGAGGAGTGTGTGAGCTTATTAAGTCGTTTGTATGTATTGAAGATAAAAGTGGTGCTAGTATGGACCCCTGTAGAACACCAGTTTTTATTTACTATGTGTTAGAAAGTATATCATCCAACTATACATATTGTTTTCTTCTTTTATGATAAGTTTTAAATCACTAAGTTTAAGCCATCGAAACCAGTATATTTAATTTGGTTAATAGGATATCATTGTCAATTGTGACAAACGCTTTGGTAAAATCTATTAACAGAAGAGAGGATGAGTCTTTATTTTCTAAATTTTTGAAAAGTTTTTCAATCAGACAGATAAGCTAGTCCGAAGTTGAACGCCCTTTTCTGAAACCAAACTGGAAACCGCAAAGTAATGAATTTGAGATAAAATATTCGGTCAGCTGCTTAAAAATTATTTTTATGAATATATTGCTAATGGAATGTGTGATAGATATTGGTCTGTAATTTTTAGGGGGGGAGGGATTGTCTTCCTTAAAGACAGGAGTCCCACTGGAAATTTTAAAGCGTAGAGGGAAAGACACCTGAAAGCAATGAAGTATTGAATAAGTGAATTCATTGGATTGTAATGATGTCAGCCATGAGCTTGTATTTGTGGTTTTGGATGTTCATGATATCACATTTTTATTTTTTAGGCAGGCAGTTATATTTTGGACATCTAATGGAGTAATATTTTCAAATGAGAATTGTGAGTTGCGCTGAGGCAAAAATGTTTCAAAGTCTGTTTGGCTTGCTATTCTATTTGTTAAAATGTCCTTTCCAATATTGATAAAATAACTATTTTAAGTGAATTTGAGATTTTCTTTTGGTCTATTGAGACTTCACCATTTATTGATAATTGGTTTATGTTGTGGGTATGCCCTTTTTTAAAATTAATTAGATTGTTTATGAGGCTCCATGTTTCTTAAAAATTATATTTTACCTCGCAGAATTTATCATTATAATATTTTCTCTATGAATTTTTTAATAGTGCTTTTAATTCGTTGCTATAATTGGTAAATAATTGAAGAGGGATGGTTCCTCGTTTGTAGTTACACTAAAGTTTGTGTTTATGATTTACAGATTTTAATTTATAATCGTAATGTTAACCATGGATTTTGGATTATTTTACAGTTTAATTAACTGATTGGTTTTAATTTAAGAGATTTCATGATAACATATATATTTGATTGATAAAAATGCTGAATCTTGAGTCTATGACTATTTGTTCATTGTATATAGAAGAAAAGTGAATTTCTTTTAAATTATCTATAAATATTCTATTATTTGTTTAATTTCCTACCCTGCATTTTATGGTTGATTAAGTTGCTGGTTTTATTTATGTTCCATTGTACAAGGTAAGGAAAATGATCAGTGACGTCTGTCTGGATGATAAATGATTTCAAATTTCAATTTAAATTTCTCCATAAATGATCTAATAGAATGGGATTTCTGTTTTCAATGTTGTTAGAACTAGTGGGCTGAGTTATATAATTTACAAATCCTTGTGATGTCATGAGGTTCTGTGAAGGGATGGCTCCTAATGAAGGACTCTTGTTCAAAACATCTGCATATCTATATAAAGTCTCCAGCAATCAAAACATCTGAAGACTTTATATATATATAAAGTCTCCAGCAATCAAAACATCTGAACACTTTATATCTATATAAAGTCTCCAGCAATCAAAACATCTGAACCATCCAAGCTGGTTTGAATTAAAGTATTCAGAGAGTTTATAAACTGAAGAATTCTTGAAAAATTTGGTGGTCTGTCGATTTTTGTATTATATTTTGTTTTATTTGTTTGATTTTACTTTGAATAGCAAGTGCGTCGATAATATCATTTTCAATTGATAATAAAATGATAATAAAAATGGGAAAAAGCAATAATAATAATGATCAACATTATTATTATAATTACTGTTATCATCAATTATTATTATTATTATTATTATTATTATTATTATTATTATTATTATTATATATTATATATTATATTATTATTATTATTTTATTATTATTATTATTATTATTATTATTATTATTATTATTATTATTATTATTATTATTATTATTATTATTATTATTATTATTATTATTATTATTATTATTATTATTATTTATTATTTATTATTAAATTATTATTATTATTATTATTATTATTATTATTATTATTATTATTATTATTATTATTATTATTATTACTGATAGCAGCCGGTAATAATAAATATAATAAATTGTAACTACAAATGCATTTTATTTCGTTAATGCAGCCATTATATTAATTATTATTATTATTATTATTATTATTATTATTATTATTATTATTATTATTATTTTATTATTATTGCTAATAGCCGCCGGTAATAATAAATATTAAAAAATTATAACTACAAATGCATCTTATTCCGATAATGCAGCCATTATTTTAATTATTATTATTATTATTATTATTATTATTATTATTATTATTATTATTATTATTATTATTATTATTATTATTATTATTATTATTATTATTATTATTATTAATATTAATATCCGCCAGCAATAATAAGTATAAAAATATTACAACATCTTCAAGACATCTTTCGCTAATGCAACGATTTCTCTAAGATAAATTTCTTTTTTTTTTTCATTTTTCCACTTTCTTAACTTTTAAAATTTCATTTTAAAGAAAAGTAACTTTTCAATAAGTTCCTTACTTCAAAGTTAAAAGTTTTCAATCTTTTAACAAGAATATATATATATATATATATATATATATATATATATATATATATATATATATATATATATATATATATATATATATATATATATATATATATATATATATATATATATATATATATATATATATATATATATATATATATATATATATATATATATATATATATATATATATATATATATATATATATATATATATATATATATATATATATATCAGAGGTAGGCATGAGCACAAGAGCGCAAGTTTTGCTCTAGGTTAATGACTTGCGCAAACTTTTGAGAAAATAGCGCTCTTGCACTTGCGCTTCATCAATTTTTATAAAGCGCAAGAACGCAACTTGAGCTCAAGATTTTGTAACGTTTTCAAGAAAAAGCAAGAAAAAACGAGTGTAAAACATGATCAACAATATTTGCTGAGTTCTGTGACGTCATTGTGGAAATATATGTTGAATAATGATTAATGAATATACGTTCTAAAAATCAGAACAGACAACTTTATATGTAAAGTTGTTAACATACGCAATCGACATGTTTTGAGGAGTTTTTGTTAGGTTATTTTAAAGGTAAAACTCGCCTTTATTATAATTTATTGGTAAATTCATATTTATATTTACGACTTACAAAGTATTTATAATATGTAAAAAGTGAGAGTGCAAATGTGTAGTACAAATAGTAAGCGAATCAGTTTTGAGGTATACCTAGTTTAGAGGCTAGTGGAACACAGGGCAGGGGAGGTACTAAATGGTTCAGTTTTGCATCATACAAGATGTTTCGAGTGACAATATCCTTCCTTTCTGGCGTACAATGACAGACTAAGGACTCTGCAACATGCTAAGGGGTATATAGATTTTATATAATATGGTAATAATTCTCCATATGGCTACCTTCCTAATGCTATTTGCGGAGTTGTCAATTAAGGATTTAATGCTTTTTTATACTTTGCACAAAAAATAAATAAATAAGAATAAAAAAAAAAAATAAATAAATAAATAAAAAAATAAAAAATAAAAAATAGTATATTATAATTTGGAGTAAAGTTATTTAAATTTAAAGTGCAAGTGTCAATTATTAATAAAAAAAATAATTAATGGTCTTCATTTACATACGTTACCCTAAATATTTAATATATATATATATATATATATATATATATAATATATATATATATATATATATATATATATATATATATATATATATATATATATATATATATATATATAATTATATATATATATAATTTGAGCTTGTGATTTATTTCTAGGAAATCTAATTTTAATGATAAAAATTAAAGCCAAAACAAAGATGAACATGTTTTATTTGGACGTTTCGAATCACAGAGATTCATCTTCAGCTAAAATGAAATAAAAAAAATAAAAACTAAAGCACAAAATTAAATATTGAAAATTTTTACAGTAGGACAAAAAATATTAAGCAAAATCACGCCACAACTCATGAGAACATCTTCACGGCAGAACAGACTGGAAAATCACTGGAATTAAGTGACAGGAAAGATTTAAAAGGTTGGTTGGTTGATGAAAAAAAACACAAATAAATATAAAAATCACAACCATATACGTATAATTAGCATAATAAAAACTAAAAATAAGATAAAATAATTAAAATTTGAAATGAACGATAAAAAACAATGCCGGTAATTATTATTTTCAATCATTATTATTTTTTAAAAATTAAAAGATAATAATGATAATAATAATAATAATAATAATAATAATAATAATAATAATAATAATAATAATAATAATAATAATAATAATAATAAAAATAATAATAATAATGACAGCAGCAAAAACAATGTCTGGTAATCAACAATAATTATAAAAATAAAAAACCAAGAATAATAGTTATATAATATTATCAAGGCTGTTTCGTTTATTATTTTTGGTTTTATTTTTATAACTATTATTGATGACAGTCATTATTTTTATATTTTATATATTATATATATATATATATATATATATATATATATATATATATATATATATATATATATATATATATATATATATATATATATATATATATATATATATATATAATATATATATATATATATATATATAACTTCAATAATTGACAAAAATAAAATTAAAATCTGGTCTTTTTTTATGCTCTTGCTCGTGCGCTCCAACAATTTGTAATAAGATGTGCGCTTCGTGAGCAATCTTGCACTTGCGCAACAAGTTTTTTTCAACTTACACTCTAAAGTTTAAAACTTGAGCGCCCACCTCTGTATTTTTTTTTTTTTTTTTTTTTTTTTGTGCTTCTTCTAACGACTAAAATCGCGTATCTTTCAGATGTTATTTTAATTTGGGGAACAGAAAATCCGATGGAACTAAATTAGTGCTATATATTATGGGTATTAAATTAAATATATATATATATATATATATATATATATATATATATATATATATATATATATATATATATATATATATATATATATATATATATATATATATATATATATATATATATATGTAAAAGAGTTTACCTATCAGAGCCCTGACAACGTTTGCAGATTGTGCTGGGACATTGTGTTGGTGAAACAAAATCCAGCTGTACAGCTTTTCTCGACGTTTTTTGGCCAGTACGGTCCTCAGCTTACGTAAAGCACCTTCATAATAGCTAAACGATATCAGTTTTCTGTCCTTCTAAAAAATCTATTATGATAATTCTTTTTGAATCCCAAACAATTGTGGCCCTAACATTTATAAGGGACCTCTCTGCCTTGAATTTCACAGGTTCAGTTGTTTCTTTCGGAGGCCACCCTTTTGATTAAATTTTCTCTGGGTCAAACAGATACATCCAGGTTTCATCCCCATTGACACGGCCCTCGAAAGAATGTCTTCAATTTAATTTATTTTGCATCAAAATGCTAAAGAAAGATCACCCCTTTGAATTAACGCCCGGGCGAAGATTCTTAGTTAGAAACGCAAATGCTAAATCATAAGAGATTCCAACATGATTGGAAATTTCTGAAATTGTATTCTGTACAAAAGTGACGTTTTCTTGATTTTCTTGCAGTATAGGGTTTCCCTTTCCGTGGGCCATCTTCGAGTTGTTCTCTGCCTTCCTCAAATCGTTTGATCCATTCATATACCACTGTTTCACATTGTGAGGAATGCCCATAAACCTCTTGCAAAGCATTAATAGTACAAAAGGCTCACTATCAAGTTTCGTTAAAAATTTAATGTTGGCTTTAATTTCAAAATTCTCCATTTTCAGAGCCTATGAAATGACAACATTAATAAGTACAACTTCTGCTGACGTTCGCAAAAGATAAAACGATGGAAGAATATCGAAATTTTGTTCGAAAAAATCTATATATATATATATATATATATATATATATATATATATATATATATATATATATATATATATATATATATATATATATATATATATATATATATATATATATATATATATATATATATAAAGTACTAAGTTACTTTAAAAAGCTTAACAGATCAAGTTTATATACAGTGGTGTTTACTTTACTGCAAATTATATTGGAATAACTTTATTTTATTCCTTTTGGAGGGAAAAAAAATTTAATAAATTATGAATGTAATTTACTTATAGAGTGGAGAGAAAAAGGCTCAAAATATTTCTCGTGAAATGCAAGTTTCTATTTTAATAAATTTAAAAATTTACGACTTCAATTTCGCGCCAAAAAATATTCGTGATCATGAGCAAGTTTAAAAGAAAATGTTTTTTTTTTTTTTTTTTTTTTTTTTTTTTTTTTTTTTTTTTTTTTTTTTTTTTTTTTTTTTTTTATTTTTTTTTTATTTATTTTATTATTATTTATTTTTATATATATAATATTATATATATATATATATATATATATATATATATATATATATATATATATATATATATATATATATATATATATATATATATATATATATATATATATATATATATATATATATATATATATATATATATATATATATATATATATATATATATATATATATATATATATATATATATATATATATATATATATATATATATATATATATATATATATATATATATATATATATATATATATATATATATATATATATATATATATATATATATATATATATATATATATATATATATATATATATATATATATATATATATATATATATATATATATATATATATATATATATATATATATATATATATATATATATATGTATGTGTGTGTGTGTGTGTGTGTGTTTGTGTGTAAGACTAAAGGAATTGTAATAACCATTTAGACTTATGGAAGGAATAAGAGTATTTAATAGAA
>SEYY01018437.1:72500-87500 GCA_009176605.1 Armadillidium nasatum | reverse complement strand
ATATATATATATATATATTATATATATATATATATATAATATATATATATATATATATATATATATATATATATATATATATATTATATATATATTTATATATATATATATATATATATATATATTATATATATATATATATATATATATATATATATATATATATATATATATATATATATATATATATATATATATATATATATATATATATATATATATATATATATATATATATATATATATATATATATACTGTGTATATGGTTGGAAACAAATAGGACGTTATATTCTTTGCATTCTAATACCGAAAGGTTCAGTTCTTTCTTTTCACGCCCCAAGATAGTTAGACGAAGGACATACAAAGCTTAGGTCTTTGCTATCCCATGTCTAATGATTAATCTCTTTCATTTTTTACTGGAATATCTAATCCGGCATTCAGAACTTACTTGTTACACATCAGGCACTTACACGCTCTAACTATATACAATGTTCATTAAAATGGAGGTGATAATTGAACTCTGGAGATTCTGGAAAAGAGGGAGAAATCCGCAGTGATCTCAATCACCCATTCTCACTATCGCTAGAGAGTTAGTGACTTGGTGAAAGTTCGCATTGCTCGTCGAAGAATATCCCTGCAACGATTCCGAGCTGAATGAAAATTAGCGAGAGTGATAGGAGAAGGAGAATTTTTCCATTCTCGATCACGATATCTCTAGACTGAATGGCACGAGAGCAAGCGCGATCGAACCATGGATTTTGAGGAGAGAAATATTTGGATTGCAGCCCCCAACCTTATAGGTAGAGATCGAAGCGTCTTCAGAGACAAAGCAGATGCGTAAAAAAATATATACGTAAAAATAATATACGTTTTAAAACTTTTCTATGATCTTGCATTTATTCAGATCTATTTTTAACAAGTAATAGCTTTTGTGTTTTATTTTTTCGGTAAACTATGATATTTTCTTCATATTAGAAATAAAATAGACCATAGAGCCAAAACACATTATTACGAATCAAGTCTCACAAAATGTGACTTCCGTATTGGTTGTATTATTCTGATCAGGTATAAAAGATCGGAGCAAAGTAGTTACTACATACTAGCTACTAGTTTTGTTCGATTGCCATTTAGTGGTTGGAATTTGAAGCCGTTGGAAAAAAATATCAATAAGTCAATAATCGGAAAATATATCAAAACATCGATTTTCGTGTTGATATAATATTTTCTATATTCTGGTAATGGTAAAATAATATCGACTTTATTTTCAATAATCGATAGTTTATAATCATCCCATACTTGTCCTTTTTAGAAGACCGTCGTTCTCAAGAGAGAAATAATGTGCTCCAGACTGCATCGACCTGTGTTTTGAAACTGTAATGCCCGCGATGTTGATGAGACTGGCTGGACTGCGCTGTTTCTCGCTGAAGACATGGACGAAAAAGGAAGATCCTTGGTTGGAAGAATAGACGACGGATTTGCGTAATTATGTGTATGAATGTAATCATTTTAGACTGTGATTTTGGATTGTTAAAGTTTCGAAGAGATATGAAGTTATGTAAATTAATAATGTATATATAAAGATTTTAATGTTTTCCTTGAGCCCTTAGATATAGCGTTCGGACTTTCACACGAAGAACCCATAGTTGCTGGTGCCATGTACCCTTGGTCCGGTAACATAATATATATATATATATATATATATATATATATATATATATATATATATATATATATATATATATATATATATATATATATATATATATATATATATATATATATATATATATATATATATATATATATATATATATATATATATATATATATATATATATATATATATATATATATATATATATATATATATATATATATATATATATATATATATATATATATATATATATATATATATATATATATATATATATATATATATATATATATATATATATATATATATATATATATATATATATATATATATATATATAAGTATGCATGTCTGTACGAATATGAGAAAGTTCGCAAAATTAGGAGTTAACCTCCTTTGGGAGACTAAGTTCTTTATTGTCTCATAATTTGAGGAAGAGGAAGAAGAAACTGAGACCTTTTTATTTAAATTATCTCTCTTAAATTCTCTAAAATATTTCTGAAGAAAAAGTCAACGAATTAAGGCCAATAAACACCTACAATATACGAGTGTTATATATATATATATATATATATATATATATATATATATATATATATATATATATATATATATATATATATATATATATATATATATATATATATATATATATATATATATATATATATATATATATATATATATATATATATATATATATATATATATATATATATATATATATATATATATATATATATATATATATATATATATATATATATATATATATATATATATATATATATATATATATATATATATATATATATATATATATATATATATATATATATATATATATATATATATATATATATATATATATATATATAATATATATATATATATATATATATATATATATATATATATATATATATATATATATATATATATATATATATATATATATATATATATATATATATATATATATATATATATAATATATATATATATATATATATATATTATATATATATATATATATATATAAATATATATATATATATATATATATATATATATATATATATATATATATATATATATATATATATATAATATATATATATATATATATATATATATAGGTGAACTTGGAGAGATATGCAAAGGTAAGAAATTTTATTTGCTGGGGTTGACGGAAACAGCTTAAGAGGAAGAGAGAGGTCTATTTTGGTGATTTGAAAGGGGCGTGAAGAATGAGAGTGAAGGCTTGGAAATTGGTTGGCAATAGTGTTGAGCCAAGGTGGTGGGAATGTGTGAGAAACTGTGAAAGAACATAGTCAAGAATAATATGAGTGAAGGTGAGGTTTAACCGAGAGGAATGGATATTGTATGTGCTTATGTGCCCGTGAATGGAGCGAGGGAGGAAGACAGAAGAGTGTTTTGGGAGAACTTGAATAATTTGCATAAGTAGTTTTGAGATGGATGTAAATGTTTGTTTATTAGGGATTTAAATTCTCGGATTGGTGTGGACAAGGAAGGAGGGGTGGTGGGTTCGTATAAGGAGGGGGACAGAAATATAAATAATGAAAATTTAGTAGAAGTATGCAATCGAATAGAGATGAAGAACAAGCTGACATGGATTTATTAGACTATATATATATATATATATATATATATATATATATATATTATATATATATATATATATATATATATATATATATATATATATATATATATATATATATATATATATATATATATATATATATATATATATATATATATATATATATATATATATATATATATATATATATATATATATATATATATATATATATATATATATATATATATATATATAATATATATATATATATATATATATATATATATAATATATATATATATATATATATATATATATATATATATATATATATATATATATATATATATATAATATATATATATATCAGAAAAAGGATAAAAGACAAATTACTAAGTGTGAATGGGTTTAGCGGGGCTGCTAGAGGGATTTCAGACCATTATTTGGTGATAGCTAAAATCAGAGTGAGGGGAGCTGGAGTAAGTATGGAGGTGTGAGGAAAGGAGTGGAGTAGCAATTTAGATGAGAGTTAAATATAGTATGGAAAGAGGTGAGAGGGAGTGTGGTTGGGAAGTGAAGGATGAGTAGGAGATGTTAAAGGAAACACTGGTAGAAAGTGCAAGGAATATGTGTAGGGTGATGAGGGTGTGGAGGGGGGAAGTGTAAAAGAAATGAAAGTGAATGGTGGTACGAGGAGGTAATTATTCCAGTAAGGGGAGGCTATCGAAAAATATCTGGGTACAAAAGGATAAAGGAATGGAAGGCTTATAAGGAAAAAAGAAGACAACCAAAATGGAAGTAAGGAAGGGGAAGGAAAGAGCAAATGAAAATGGAGTAATAAGATAGTAGATGGATTTAGAGAAAGGAGTAAGATGTTTTGGAGGGAAGTGAATAAAGTAAGAAATAAAATGGAGGTAAGGGAGGTATTATAAGGGAATAGACGGAGAAATAAGAGGTAGGGTAGAAAGTGAGGTTAGGCCAAGATGGATGGAGTACTATAGTAGACTGCTGAATGTGAAGGAGGTGAGAAAGGAGGTTGAGGTGGTGGAGAGGGAAGGAGGAGGAATAGTAGGAGAGATTTAGGTAGAAGAAATAGGTAAGACATTGGGGAAAATAAAAAGGGTAGATCGGGAAGTTTGTATGGAATAAGTGGAGAGAAGCTGAAGGAAGCGGGGGGGGGGAGAGTGTGTGGTTAAGTCATTTTGAGTAATGGGAAAGATTACACACGTGTGGTTCCTTTGTATAAAGGAAAGTGTTATAAATTTGAGTGTGGGAGTTATAGGGAGATAAGTTTGCCTAACGTATGGTAGAATTTTATTGGGAATAATTGGATTTGATGGATTGATATAACAGAAGCAGGGCGGTTTTAGAGAAGGAAGAAGAATGATTGAGTAGAAAAGTAAAGATAAAAAGAAGAACGTGTTTATGTATTTTATGAATCTGGAATAAGCTTACGATAGGGTGGACAAGAATAAACTGTGAGAGGTTTTGAGAGAGTATGAAGTTGATGAAAAAGTACTGGATGGTATTAGAACATTTTATAAGAATAGTAGAGCGTGTGTGTAAGAGTAAATATAATGGAGACTGAGTTTTTATGTGCATAATGGATTTAGACAGGGTTGTGTAACGTCTCCGGGGTTGTTTTATTTTTTATTGACAAAGTGGTGAAAATGTGGAATGGGTGGGTAGAGGGGTGAGAATGAGGGAGCAGCAGGATGTGTGGGATGCGAGTGTGTTGTTGTATGCTGCTGATGATGTACTTTTGAGTACATACAATCAAACAGGGGAGTTTGATTTGAAGGTACTGATTTGAAGAGTTTGTGAAAGGATGTGACGAGTTGGGCTTTATAGTAAATGCGAGTATGAGTTAAGTGCTGTGGATGATAAATGGGGAGGGAGGGGAGAGTAGTGTGGATGGGGGAGATGAAATGTAAATTAAAGTGGGGAGGGAGAGATTGGAGTAGGTTAATTCTTTTAAATATCAGGAGATGAATTTTAGGGAAGGGGATGTTACTAAGGGTGATGAAGTGAGGCATAGAATAAGAGAAGGAGAGAAGGTGTCGAGAGGTTTGAGAGATATTTATAGTAGAGGAAGGTTGCCAAGAGAGGTGAAGGTGAAAACATTTGAGGGATGCTGTATGCCGGATGTTATGTGTGGGAGCGAGTATGGAGGTTGAATACGGGGAAGAGAAAAAAGGTTGAAGTTTTCAAAATGAAGTGTCCGAGGGCAGTGTGCGGTGTAGGTAGAAGGGATATAGTTAGGAATGTTAAAATAAGGAAGATATGTGATTGGAGAGAGAAAGAGAGGAGAGAGAGAGAGAGAGAGAGAGAGAGAGAGAGAGAGAGAGAGAGAGAGAGAGAGAGAGAGAGACAGACAGACAGACAGACAGACAGATAGACAGAGAGAGAGTATGGTTGGGAGGGCTGAACAGAGCATGCTGATATGGTTTGAACATGCTTGTAGGATGAATTCATTCATTCATTCATTCATAAAGCTTTATTCAGAAAATGGTACATTTACAGGTTGAAAGTTTAATAGTAGGTCCTATTCTATTAAATTCAATAATAATCTTAATAATAATATCGTGACTGTCCATGAATGAGGAGAGACTGGCCAAAAAAAAGGTATATGTATCAGAAGTGGAGGGTGTGAGAGGTAGGAAGAGACCGAGAGGTTTGATGAGTGGAATCAAGGAGTTATTGAGGGACAGCGGTATGAGCTGGGAGGAGAGTGTGTGGTTGACGGAGGATAGGAGTGAGTTGAAAAGATTGGTGAGGGGGTGAATGTTACGGAATGAATGCGACCTCCGGTAGACATCACCCCAAAATTATCGGAAAGGGTGTGAGTATATAATATATATATATATATATATATATATATATATATATATATATATATATATATATATATATATATATATATATATATATATATATATATATATATATATATAAGGAAAAATAAAACTTTGATGTAAGAATCCCGAATATTGCTTTTTCAAGAACGTATTAAGCGAGTTTTCAACTGAAGTCATGTTAGTGAACTTAAATGAAAATAATAATAATAATAATAATAATAATAATAATAATAATAATAATAATAATAATAATAATAATAATAATAATAATAATAATAATAATAATAACAAGCTCATATGCGTATCCCAAAGGGATACGCTTATGTTCTTGCTGACAGAATATTAAATTATATATATATATATATATATATATATATATATATATATATATATATATATATATATATATATATATATATATATATATATATATATATATATATATATAAACAGAAAGGTTAAAGCCAACACCAAGGGTTTCCACATATCATTTATTACAGTGTGAACGTTTCAAACCTTAACGCTGTCCGTCCTCAGCACAATCTAAGTTCTAAAAATTTTCTTATTTAAAATATAAACCAAATATAAATTCATTAACTATATATAAAAAAAATACTAAAATAATAATAATAATTGTAATAAAATAATAAAAATATAAGAATAATGTTGATATTAAAATAACAAACAAAAACCAAGACAAAAGTCGAAATTTTGCAACACCAAGAAATATTAAAAAGGCTGGACTATTTTGTGAAAAAAGGACTTTAATTTAAGGTTTGCTCAAGAATTAGATGAAGATACAAATGATTGGCGCTTGTTTATAGACAGTTCGAAAAGAAAACTTAAGTGTTTGTTGCTACATAATGGCAATCTATACGGCTTGATACCGAATGGGCGCTCAAAGAAATTAATAGAAAAGTATCAAACATATAGAAAAGGTTTCAAACCTTATCAGTATACAGAGCACGAGTGGATCATATTTGTTGATTTAAAAATGGTTCATTTCTTGTTAGGACAAACATGGAAGGTATACTAAATGACTCTGCTACCTCTGCTATGGGACAACAGAGTCAAGTCAGAACTATTTCAAACAAATTAGTGTTTGAAATGTAATAAATAGAGCTTCAGTGAACATAGATAAAATCATATTTCCTCCTCTGCATTTTAAACTAGTCTCCATTAAACAATATGTAAAAGATTTAGATACGAACGGCGAGTGTTTTAAATATAAAATTTCAAAATTATCAAGTTTATGTTAGGAAAAATTCAAGGTAGGAATTTGCGGCGGTCAACAAATAAGAACATTAATTAAAGACAGCAATTTTCCTAATTTTTTGAATTAACGAAAAAATTTGCCTGAAAAAAGTCTAGTTCTTCGTGGACTTGTTGCAAAACTTTTTTGGCAATTATTGGGCTGATAACTATCAAGAAATCGTAAAAAGAAACTTTTAAGAGACTGCAAAGAGTTAAGATGCAATATAAGCTCAAAAATAAATTTTTTACGTGATGCATTATTTAGGTGACGTAAGTGACGAAGAAAGAGAGTGACTCCACCAAGATATCAAAATTATAGAGGAAAGGTACCAAGGACACTGGGATTTCCGCATGATGGCTCATCACTCCTGATATTTGAAAAGACACTCAACAAATAATAAAAGAAAATATTTGGGCAGTGAAAGTAACATGTCTTTTTTTAAAAAGTCATTTCTATTTTTATTATGTAATTATACTGAAGTTTGAAATGTTTGTATTCGTGAAACTCGGAAATATTTCTTAACACATGATATATTTTTTATGTCCTAATTTGAAAAATGTTGAAAATGATCCAGAGGCTGTTCATAAGAATCAGGACTTGATAGAGCCATACCGAGTTGAAATTCGAATTCAGTGTATTCAAATTCCCCAGTGTAATAAATAATAATAATAATAATAATAATAATAATAATAATAATAATAATAATAATAATAATAATAATAATAATAATAATAATAATAATCATTAATAATAACAATAATAATAATAATAATAATAATAATATAATAATAATAATAATAATTGATAATAATAATAATAATAATAATAATAATAATAATAATAATAATAATAATAATAATAATAATAATAATAATAATAATAATAATAATAATAATAATAATAATAATAATAAAATAATAATAATAATAATAATAAATAAAAATAAAAATAAAATAATAGTGAGAATAATAATAATAATAATAATAATAATAATAATAATAATAATAATAATAATAATAATAATAATAATAATAATAATAATAATAATAATAATAATAATAATAATAATAATAAAATAATAATAAATAATAATAATAAAATAAAATAAATAAAATAAATAATAATAATAATAATAATAATAATAATAATAATAATAATAATAATAATAATAATAATAATAATAATAATAATAATAATAATAATAATCTTAATAATTTGTTATGAAATTTAAAGATGCTCTGATGGATAATGCATATAATATTTAATATTAAAGTTTGCCAAACTTTGATCTTGGCCTATATTAAAATGCTTAGATAAGCATTTTTTGCCTCGTTTTTTTTTATCTTCGCAAATAATTTGATCAAATGAAAATAAAAAGGAAGAAGGATGACAATAGTTATAACAATAACAACAATAATATTAATAATTAAATTTTTATAATAATAATAATGTTATAATAATAATAAAAAATTATAATAAATTGTTATTATTATCAGTACTATTGTTATTGTCAATTATTGGTGTTTATTATTATTAATTATTATTATTAATATTATTATAAATTATTATTATAATTATCATTACAGTATCAATAATTAATAACAAAAGGAATAACAAAAATAAAAAGATAATACTAACAATAACAGCAGTATATAATAATAATAATAATAACAAGTATAATAAAAAAATAAGAAATAATAATTATAATAACAATAATAATAATAATAAATAAACTTCCCTGAGAAGTCTGTATCCAACTCTTAAACTATTTATTATCAGTATTAAATTTCTTTCTCCTCTTTTGAGATATAATAATTTTTGTCTTAAGTACACAAGTATTGCTCGTGATATTCTTTTGCAAGTATCAAAAAACAAATCCCTTGCTTCATTTAAGAGTAAATCGAGCACGTAATCGCTCGGATGGAAGATGTTTTTCCTAAAGTAAAAGTAAAGAGATTAGGCTAATTGGAGGAGAAAAAAAATTTGGGTCAAAGTGGGGAGGAGAAAAGGAAAATCTTTAGTAAAATAATAATAATAATAATAATAATAATAATAATAATAATAATAATAATAATAATAATAATAATAATAATAATAATAATAATAATAATAATAATAATAATAATAATAAATAATAAAATAATAATAATAATAATAATAATAATAATAATAATAATAATAATAATAATAATAATAATAATAATAATAATAATAATAATAATAATAATATCTTTAGGAAAATCTTTAGTATAATAATTAAAATAATAATAATAATAATAATAATAATAATAATAATAATAATAATAATAATAATAATAATAATAATAATAATAATAATAATAATAATAATAATAATAATAATAATAATAATAATATTTTGCATAAGAAGAATAAGAAGACGAATAAAAACAAGAGTATATATAAGAATAGGAAGAATAAGAAGAATAGGAAGGATAAGAAGACTAAAAAAAATAGGAAGCATAATAAGTAAGAAAAGTAAGAAGTTTTTTTAATAATAAGAGTAATAATAAGTAAATAATGAAAATAAGAATAATAATATAAATAATAATACGAATAATAACAAGAAGAATAATAAAGAATATAACAAAAAGAAGAATAATAAATGTGACAATGATAATAATAATAATTATGATTATAATAAGAATAATAATAGGAAGTATAATAATAACAGAAGAAGTATAATAGTATTAACATTTTAAAAATAATAATAAGTAAAACGATAATAAGAAGTATTAGGAAAAGTAGAATAAGAATAAGAATGAGAAGAATAAGAAGAAGAATGAGAATAATAATAAGAATGAGAATATGAATAGGAATAAGAGTAATAATAAGAATGAGAAGAATAAGAAGAATAAGAAGAATAAGAAGAATAATAATAATAATAATAATAATAATAATAATAATAATAATAATAATAATAATAAGAATGAAGAAGAAGAAGAAGAAGAAGAAGAAGAAGAAGAAGAAGAAGAAGAAGAAGAAGAAGAAGAAGAAGAAGAAGAAGAACAAGAAGAACAAGAACAAGAAGAACAAGAAGAACAAAAACAAAAACAAGAATAACGAAAATAATAAAAATAAGAATAATAAAAAAATGAATAATAGTATAAAGAAAAAAAAGAATAAATGAAAAAGAACACGCACGAATGGCAATAATAATTTCAGAAAGAATATCATATATACGATTGTCTTTAATTATTTCCTTTTTATCACGCTTAATAGTTTCAAATAGGCCTTTTATAATTGCTTCTCTTTTATTTCCCTCTTTTAAAAGCACAAAAAAAAGGATATAAAAAAAAGTAAAAGAAAAGTTACGCAGGAGAGAAAGTTACAAAAAGAACAAATTAAGTTTTTCCATTAATTTTATGGCCTTTTGCTTCAATTCAACTTGTATTAATGTTAACCCAAACGAGGTGTTTTTTTTATCATAATTTTCTTTATTTATTTTTATTTTTATGTTTTATTTTTTTATTCTGTTTAAAGCGATTATTATCAAAAGTTTTCAGTCGATTGATTGCTTAGCTGCTATATATATATATATATATATATATATATATATATATATATATATATATATATATATATATATATATATATATATATATATATATATATATATATATATATATATATATATATATATATATATATATATATATATATATATATATATATATATATATATATATATATATATATATATATATATATATATATATATATATATATATATATATATATATATATATATATATATATATATATATATATATATATATATATATATATATATATATGGGGACTAAATGTTTTTAAAAAAGTAAGTTAAAAAACTAATTTTTTTATTTCTAAAAATAGTCATCACAAATAAAGATATTTTATCGACTCCATTTAATATTTACTCTTTAATATTTATTTAATTCTAAATTTTAATATTTAGTACTTAATATTAATAAAAATATTTCATGTACGTATATATGTTGGGGCAATTAAAATGTGAAACTTTAATCATTATTTCTTTTTATTTATTCTTTAAGTTGGGGTTGGCAAATAGAAGTGAAAAGGTAAACTAATTTTCTTTTGAAAATCTACAACACAGTATAGATATACATATATATATATATATATATATATATATATATATATATATATATATATATATATATATATATATATATATATATATATATATATATATATATATATATATATATATATATATATATATATATATATATATATATATATATATATATATATATATATATATATATATATATATATATATATATATATATATATATATATATATATATATATATATATATATATATATATATATATATATATATATATATATATATATATATATATATATATATATATATATATATATATATATATATATATATATATATATATATATATATATATATATATATATATATATATATATATATATATATATATATATATATAACAATATTTGTAATAGGTGTATTTAGCATTCCTGCAAGTTATAATTTCAATTCTACTTTCCTTTTTCATCCACTATTTCCCCTTTTTTATTATTCCCTCTTTCTTTTATCCTTTCTTTCCTCTTTCCTCTTTCCTTTTTTTTATTTTTTTATTTTTTTTATTTTTTTAATTTTTTTGCAAGGCAAATTTTTTGCAATTTACTTTTGCATAAAAAAAAGACATCCTAACTGGCTTGATGTATTTTTCTATTTTAATTTAGTAAAGTAGTATAAAGAGAGTGAATAATAGAGCAACTTCTTATTCAGTCTAAAACACTTTTCCAAGAAAATAATTTTTTTTTATTTGCATTGGAAATGAGTAGTAATAGAAGAAATATAATACGTGACAAAGTCTTATTACATTTTAATATTATCATTTAGAATTCTTTTCACAAAATTTAGATTGGTTTGATATGAAAGGAACAATGAAAACAGATATTTGAATAAAAAGTGAGAAGAAAATATATAGAAAATATTGTTCAGAGAACAAAAATATGTTTCTCCAGTTTAAAATATTATATATTCAACTTTTAAAGTTTGCTATACCAGAATATGAACCCTGATCTCTTGGATGGTAAGCAAGGCAGTACAAAAGGGAAACTGCGCTGGGAAGGCTCATAAACAACTGTTCATGCAGATCTCCCCATATATATATATATATATATATATATATATATATATATATATATATATATATATATATATATATATATATATATATATATATATATATATATATATATATATATATATATATATATATATATATATATATATATATATATATATATATATATATATATATATATATATATATATATATATATATATATATATATATATATATATATATATATATATATATATATATATATATATATATATATATATATATATATATATATATATATATATATATATATATATATATATATATATATATATATATATATATATATATATATATATATATATATATATATATATATATATATATATATATATATATATATATATATATATATATATATATATATATATATATATATATATATATATATATATATATATATATATATATAACCCCAGATTCTTGCTCTTGTTGGGGTGTTGTTTAGAGAAAATGCATCACATAATCAGAGATGCTTGTACTCGCACAGAATCTTCCTGTAACGACAGAATCTGGAGCTTTCTGTCATATCAACTCTCCTGTCCTCTCTAACTCTCTCCAATTTCTTTGTTTCTGTAAGAATATCCGATCATTCAATTTATTCTTTTTCTATTTCAATAGACACTGTTCTTCTAAACTTTCCAGTCGCAAAGCTTCCTACTTTGAAGAAATCTCGTGCCGTACATCATGCTATGCGGTATCATTCTTTTTTTGTTCCGACCTAACGACTGTTATCAATATTATATGTACATAACTGGAAAAAGTACACACTCATTCCTACTTTCCTTTGACATTGAACTTTCAAACTCCATGCATCGAGATATGTCAGATTTTAATTTGGCTTTCATTCTTAATTTTTACTTCACATTGGTGACATTAGAAAGATCTTTGGTCTTACCCATCAGAGGATATATATATATATATATATATATATATATATATATATATATATATATATATATATATATATATATATATATATATAATAAAAACTTGAACAAGAAAGAAAAGAGAAGCCAGGGTCAACGCCATAAATTTCAAGATTGGGTTTTCCCTCGATTCCTGATAGAGCAATTCCTGAGAGAACGTCCCAGAATAGACCAAGTGGACAAATAAGCCTAAGTTTTTTCTTTTATATCTGTGTTAAAAAAAAAAAAAAAAAAAAAAAGGAAACGGGAAAACAAGAAACGAAACTAATGATGAAAAAAAAAAAAAGGAAAACGAGTCAATCTTTGGATAGATTATTATAATCCTGTAACAAGACCAATGGGAGTAGTTTGAGATTTATACTAAAGATCGTATCATTCAGAAGGTTTACATCTTACTTTAAGTGATAATATTTGGTTTAGAACGTTATTTGTGTTTTATAAAATTATTTATTTTACTTTCTTATTAACATTTTTGAGGAAAAAAAAAAAGGAATAAAACTTTTTCGTTCTAAAAGCCTGAGAGAAAAAGAAATGGAAATAAAGAAATAAACTAAAAAAAAAAGTTAATACAAAAAGTAAAAAAGTTAAAAAATATAAAAGTTGATAGAAAAAATAAAGTTAATAATATAAAAATGTAAAGTTAATACTAGCAATAAAATAAAAAAAGGATAGAAGACTGACAGGTTGAGATTATAAATAAATAAATAAATAAATAAATAAATAAATAAATAAATAAATAAATATGTAATAAATTGTTAACATTAAATTAATTATGAAATAAGTTATAACAATCAAATTTAAAATGGGTAAAATAATATTGAAATTATTAGCCATTAAAATACTCTAACATATTAGAAGTATTTCTAATAAAATAGCTGGAATAAACAACAATCTAACAAACTATAACACAAATATATATATATATATATATATATATATATATATATATATATATATATATATATATATATATATATATATATATATATATATATATATATATATATATATATATATATATATATATATATATATATATATATATATATATATATATATTATATATATATTATATTATATATTTCTGTGTGTGAAAGGTCATAGGTACTGAAAATGAAATTTGTGTTCCAATGCATATTTTAAAAAGGCAAGCAATAATAAGTTGCTGAAAGAAGTCGAAAGCCTGGAGTAATTACACTGCAAATATTGTCCCAACGAATCGTTGGGACAAGTGGCAAACATGTCAACAAAATTTTTCAGTTATTTTCTTATTAGAAAATAAATTGGTGAGATGACTTTCTTATGCTTAACATGTCTTTTCTGTATTGAAAATTTTACTGTGACATTTTTACCACTTGTCCCAACGATTCGTTAGGACAATTTTTGCAATGTAGCAATAGAATTGAATACATTGCAGTAAGATGAATAACTTGATACTTTGCGCACACGTGCACCAAAACATCAATTTCATTTTGAGTACATACGA
>SEYY01018437.1:60000-62500 GCA_009176605.1 Armadillidium nasatum | reverse complement strand
ATGGTTTGTGATTATTAAAGAAAAGAGCGTGGAATAAAGGCATTGTAATTAGTAACCTGCGTCCTTTTGTTTCGTAAAAGCTGTATTCAAAACTGCGGTCTATTGAAATGTTCAAAATAATTTTTCCTTTCAAAAAAGAAGCCTAAAAACTCACACATATGATTTAACAAGTGCAACACTTTCCGTACTACACACCAATATATAAAATATATATATATATATATATATATATATATATATATTATATATATATATATATTATATATATATATATATATATATATATATATATATATATATATATTATATATATATATATATATATATATATATATATATATATTATATATATATATATATATACTATATATTATATATATATATATATATATATATATGAGATATAGAGAGAGAGAGAGAGAGAGAGAGAGAGAGAGAGAAAATCCATAGGATGGTGTTTCGAACCCCTACTGGGGCTACATGGCATTATGCTAGTGTGCTCCTGGGTTACAGAAGCAACCAACAAAAGTCAAAAAAGGACAGAACTGAGATTAAAAAAGAAAACCGCAATATTTCAAAGCTTATAACTACAGCTTCCTTATCAGGCGTAACTGAAGGAAAAGTCAAGTGAAAGAGCGAATATGTTTTGATATATATATATATATATATATATATATATATATATATATATATATATATATATATATATATATATATATATATATATATATATATATATATATATATATATATATATAGGGACAAGGGCACGACATACAAACTAACAAAAAAACAAGACATGGAGAGCGAAGTGAATTAACATTAGTCTTGCAACAGTTCTTAGACTTAGGATATACCCATAACTATATAAGGAAATAATACCACAGAGCACGTCTGCACCTCTATGAAAACACTAACACACGATCCACCCCAAAACACAATAGTCATTCCTTATGCTAAATCGCTATTGGAGCTACGTTTCACCATAAAAGAACTTTTAATATTAATTTAATTTTTACCTTTCCAGACACACTTCACACTCAGCTAATTAAAAGCAATATTTCAGAAATAGAACAAATCGAAGGTGTATACAAGATTTCTTGTGGCGCTTGCCAAAAAGCCTTCTTTGGAGAAACATTAAAAACCCTACATTTCCTTTTTTTTCTCAACATAAATCACATACGTCATAATAGGTATAGTGGTATAGGAGTGGTATAGGAGCAATGAAATATTTTCACACATACTACAAGATCATACTATAAACTGGAATGATGCCACCTTTATTCACCACTCAAAAAACAAAAACATCAATAGACTTGCTGAGTCGTTCTTTATAAAAATTTGCAGCAATTTCAACTCTTCTCTTGGTTTCTTTGAACTAGACAATCTCACCTTTGAACATCTTAAAACCATTTTGAGGTGTTCTTGCATACTTTTATGTTCTATCATATATGCGCACCTCAAGTTCTCGTTTCTGCGCATGTTTGTGCATTTGTACATGCAAACATTTCAACGCATCTGCGCTCTCCTTATCTTGTTCTTTGTTAGTTTGTATGTCGTGCCGCTGACCCAATATATATATATATATATATATATATATATATATATATATATATATATATATATATATATATATATATATATATATATATATATATATATATATATATATATATATAAATATATATATATTTGCGTGCTCAAAACATTCACTCTTTTACTTGACTTTTCCTTCAATTACATCTGATGAGAAAGCTGTAGTTATAAGCTTTGAAATATTGTGATTTTCATTTTTAATATCAGTTCTCCTTTACCGTTTTTAATATATTAATTACGTCTTCCCTTTTTCTTTTTATTGTTTTATCCTAGTGGTTTTAAATAAATTTATCATCTATACAAAGCACGAGTGTGTTAATGCTCATATAATATATATATATATATATATATATATATATATATATTATAATATATATATATATATATATATATATATATATATATATATATATATATATATATATATATATAAAACAATGGGAGACAATTTTTGTTTTGAGAAACGCGTGATATTTTCCAATCCAAAATATCCTTTCGTAAGCTATATATATATATATATATATATATATATATATATATATATATATATATATATATATATATATATATATATATATAATATATAATATATATATATATATATATATATATATATATATATATATATATATATATATATATATATATATATATATATATATATATATATATATATATATATATATATATATATATATATATATATATATATATATATATATATATATATATATATATATATATATATATATATATATATATATATATATATATATATATATATATATATATATATATATTATATATATATATATATATATATATATATATATATATATATATATATATATATATATATATATATATATATATATATATATATATATATATATATATATATATA
>SEYY01018437.1:47500-52500 GCA_009176605.1 Armadillidium nasatum | reverse complement strand
AATGATTAATTATTATTTTAATGTCATTGTTAGCATAATAATTAATTTATTATTACTAAAATTTTATTTATATTCAAATGCCACTTTTTATCTTTTTCTTTACAATAAAAATAAAAATAAAATTTAATTTAAAAAAAAAAAAAAAAAAAAAATTTTTTCCACATTTTTTTTTTTTTTTTTTTTTTTTGTATTCTTCACATATTTTCGCTATTTTTTCCCCTTGCTAATAAAATCGTTCCTTTCCATCTTCTTTTCTGTTATTAAAATTCTTGAAGACTTCACTTCCCTCCCTAGCATTCGTTCAGAATATTCTTCTTTATGTCGGGGTGTTCCATGATTTATGACTTCCTGTTCCTCATTTACATAAAAGATATTATTGATAGTTTGAATAACTTTCATTTTCCTCAAAAAAAAAAAAAAAAAAAAAAAAAAAAAAAAAAAAAAAAAAAAAAAATTTTTTAATTATTTTAAATTTTTTTTTTTTTTTTTTTTTTTTTTTTTTTTTTTTTTTTTTTTTTTTTTTTTTTTTTTTTTACGATTTTTATTCATTTTTTATTCATTTTTTATTTATTTATATTTTTTAAGAATTTTTTTTTAGAATTTATTAATAAAGCAAATATCATCCAAGATCAAAAAATTATATATTGAATGAAACCTCATTGATCTATGGAGGGTTCACTGTTAAAGTGAACCAAATCCATGAGACTCATTTCTGAGAAAACAGACCTTCAAAGTTGATTAACTGCATTAATTAACATTGACTTCTAATTATTCTTGCTGCCACCTGGTGGATAAATATTGAACTATGAACTTGATTCACTATTACACAGAAAATGTAAAATTTTTTCTCTACCATAGCAATGTTAGTGCAAAATGAGCAAAATATGGACTTGGTTCACTTTAACTCTGAACCCCAAGGTGACCACAGAAGGACATGTTATTTCAGGGTCTCATAATATAAGCTAAGCCTTAGCTGTCTGAGTATATGGGGGTCCACAGACGTAAAGATAGGACCCAGGGGGTCCACATACCTAAAGTTAGGACTCAGGGGTCCACAGAAGCCAAGTTAGGATTCAGTGGATCCAAAGACGTAAAATTTCTACTCGTTGGGTCCACAAGGAAAAAGAAGTTGGGAACCCTTGCTTTAAATCATTTTCTTAGCTTTTAACGTCTGAAAAAAATGACTGAGGCTAACATGCATTAACTTAAAAGTAGTTAAAGTATTTAAAAAAGAGAAAAAGTATGAAAAATTTTTGGCAAATTTTCAGAAATTAAATAAGGATAAAATAAAATAAGATTCGTTATCAATAAAAAAAAACTACAAGTACTACTATTACTGCTTTTCATAATACTATAAATAATACTAATATTAATAGTCATAGTAATAATGATAAAGGTGATAATAATAATAATAATAATAATAATAATAATAATAATAATAATAATAAAATAATAATAATAGATAATAATAATATATAATAATATATAATAATTATAGTTGCTAAGCAACACAACATAAACTTTGAAAGATTTCTTTATTCTCATTTGTAATAAAGACAATTACAAATAATTTATATATTTATTTTTAATGAATTTTTTTAAAAAATTTTTTTTTATATTTAATTAAATTAATTTAAGCCTTTTATTCCATAATTATTACTGAATTTTTATTTATCTGTTTTATATGCTTTATTTATTTTTTAGGGGGCTTTTAATCTATCTAGAAAAATCTGTAAAAGTTTTTCATAAAATACGAGACGTAAGGTTAGGTTAGGTTATGTTAGGTTAGGTTAGGTTTAGGTTAGGGTTGGCTAAAATTTTTGTTTTTCTGTCTATGAGATGTTTGTTCATTTTAAGTCAATGAGAATTTTTTTTCAGCTAATGAAATTTTTACACTTTTTTATACCCAATAATGACATTTTTATTCATTTTTTGTCAAAGAGATTTTAAATGAGATTATTTCCTTTTAAATCAATGTTATTTTTCTCTATCTTTTAGTTAATGAGATTCTTATTTTTTTCAAACCATAAAAAAATTTTTTTAAACTAGTAATTACTTTTTTTTTCCTTTTAGTCAGTGACATTTTTTAATTTATTTTTTAGTCTGTGAGATTATCTTTTTTAATCAAAAAGATTTTATTTCCTTCTTAGTCAATGAGATTATTTTTTTCATTCAAATTTTTTTTTTATTTTTTTTTTATCTAATAACAAGATTTTTATTCCTATTTTAGTCGATAAGATTTTTTATTAATTTTTTAGTCACTGAGATTATTTCCATTTTAATCAATGAAATTTTTATTAACTTTTTGAGTCAATGAGATTCTTATTTTTTATATTCCAATTTTAATCTAAAATGAATTTTTTTTCTTATTTTAGTTAGAAATTTTTTATTTCTTTTTTAACCAAAGAGATAATTTCTTATCTATTCAATGAGATTTTTGTTCTTACTTTAATTTACAAGATCTTTATTTCAGTTTAGATCAATGAGATTTTTAATTATTTTTAGTCAATTGAAAGTTTTATTCAATTTTAACCTTTTTAAAAAAACTATGTAATTTTGTATATTTTTTTTATCCCTTGAGAACAGCGTTTCCCAACTGGGTTCATACAGACCCCCAGGGAACCACGGAAGTTTTGAGGGGGGTTCTCAAAAAAAATGTATACTTCATTTAGGAATATTACATATGAGTATATGGGGTTCACGTAAGTAAAGTTCTAACTCAGGGGATCCACAGACGTAAAGTTAGGAGAAAGGGGGTCCAAAAACGTAAAATTAGAACTCACGGGGTCCCACAGACGTAAAGTTAGGAGTCAGGGGGCCCACAAGCAAAAAAGGTTGGGAACCTTTAGAACCTTAGAATACCAACAATTTACGATTATATTTTAAATTTCAAATGCTTACTTGAATTGTACTGAATTATATATTAGCCTCCACACCAAAAGCATCCAAATTTATGCCTAATGCACAAGTTACATAAGACTCATATTTTAATGTATCTAGTATATGGGTCATGTCTTATCTTTACATATACCAATTATTGTTCACTTGATTAATCCAATAGAATCAAGGACAACGAAACTAATAAACGAAATAAATAGGCGATAATCGGCTCAAGGATATATATATATATATATATATATATATATATATATATATATATATATATATATATATATATATATATATATATATATATATATATATATATATATATATATATATATATATATATATATATATATATATATATATATATATATATATATTATATATATATATATATATATATATATATATATATATATATATATATATATATATATATATATATATATATATATATATATATATATATATATATATATATATAATTTGTATTATACTTTTAGTAATGGAATATTCATTAAGCATAATAAATGGAATCAATGTTGAAAGCAAAGTCAAAGTAACCGCATTTGTTTCTGACATTTACTTCTTCGCAAAATCCAGAATTAATTAATAGACTAAGACTGATTCTAACATTTGACATTTATTGCATTTACTAGATCTAGATTATATAGATATATATATATATATATATATATATATATACTATATATATATATATATATATATATATATATATATATATATATATATATATATATATATATATATATATATATATATATATATATATATATATATATATATATATATATATATATATATATATATATATATATATATATATATATATATATATATATATATATATATATATATATATATATATATATATATATATATATATATATATATATATATATATATATATATATATATATATATATATCATTTTATGGGATGAGCAGGTTCATTCCATATTTATCTCTCATTAAAGATGGTACTACCACTCATTCCTCCACCAATCCTTTTTTCTCTCAAATATTCCATGTTTTTATCTAGTATTACATGTGATCAGTTTTGTAAGATGCTTTTATTTATGAACGTTAGGAAGGTTAATGATTAGGATAATATTTCTCTCAGCATTTTGAGAGAGTATGCTATTCTTTATGCCTCAATTTTTAAACATATTCCTCAGTGTTGGTAAATGTTCTGCCACTTCCAAAGAAGGGTATATATTCTGAACACTATAGCACTATAACACTATAGCAATCACTCTTTTGATCTAATCTGTATTCTCTCTAAAATCTTTTAATCCATTTCAAAGACATTTTGAGGTCTCATTTCCTTCTTTCAGATCTTCAATATGGTTTTCAAGCTCTAAAAGCAACTCCAAGAATGCGCGGTATATGGTATTTCCTTCGCTTAAGTCACATATCAAAAGACATGTGAATTTTTTTCCAACTTCCTTCTTTACTACAGTAGTTAATCATCCCCAATTTAAAAGTAGAGTCTTCTCCCACTTAGATTTTGTTTTAACTTCAACTTCGATAGATCATCTTCGGTCTTTTATAAAGTTCCCTCTTTAAATAAGTAAAACCTGAAGTGAATGTATATATATATATATATATATATATATATATATATATATATATATATATATATATATATATATATATATATATATATATATATATATATATATATATATATATATACTGTGCGTCTACTAAATATTCGAACTACTCTCATTGCACCTTCTAAAGTGAAAAAATGATTTGCTTTACCTGTTAATCATCAACATATATGCCTCCTACATCAATACACCTCTTGGCACGGTTGTTCAACTGGTGAATTCCGTCGTGGAAGTCTGCAGGCCTATATCTCTGTAATTCACGTGTTACGTTGGTTTGAATATTCTCACCACTGTCGAAATGAAGCCTTTTCATGTGATTCTTTTCAAAAGTCGATCTTTGCTAACATTGAGTTCCTCTGCTATCATTCTTAATGACAAATGACTATTTTTATGCAACATTTTGCCTTACCTTCTCATTGTTGTCGTTTGTTCGATATGTGTTGGGTTGACCTGCCCTTCGGATTGTCTTCGACATGTT